>JASAMX010034616.1:0-31441 GCA_030248175.1 Microlaimidae sp. YZB2_3
CGTGACTTTAATAGATTTATCATTTAGAATGTCGTTTTTTTAACAGCCAGAAAGAATGTTTTAGTAGCAATAGTCTGTGGGTTTAAAACTACTAATAGTTGAGTGTGGATAAATTGGAAATGTCAGAAAATCTTTTATGGAAACCTGGAAAAAACCTAAAATACTTCGATAGCAGTGTTTGGAATAATGTTAATAAGATACCAGATGCTCAGTTTAAAGTAGAGCAATATTTAGTTTTCATCTAACAGAAACCCTGAAAATCAAGAAAAAACCATAAAAATGTAGAAAAATTATAAATAAATTTTTACTGGCCCCATATAAATTGGTAAACATATAGAATAATGGAAACAAACTAAATACTGTGGGTAAAAAACTTGTGCACTCCTCACACTTTTTTAAGGTATTTTGAAAATATATTAAGTCAATCAATTAGCAAACTATTGGTAAATTATATCTAGCGATGACGTCGATAAATTGCAGTATTGAATTGTCTGCACAATTCAAAAATTTCACAATGCAATAACGATTTAATACTACAGATTAAAAAAATTACAATAATAATTATTTATCAAGTTACTGAATTTGAACAAAAATCTAAATTTTTAACGACTGAAGTTGGTTAATTTGTTAATAATTTGTTAAAATTGGGACTTTAAAATAATTCTGTTTTAAAATCTATTAAAAACACGTCATAAGCGCCAACATTAATTATATTGAATTATATTTGGCTGACCTCGTAAATTTATGCGGGGACATAAGAAGAACAATTAAAATTGTGCGGTTTTTGTAATAAAAACGAATTCAAACGAACAATGTTTTTTTTTTTAAATTCCCGCTTTATTACAAAATATTTTAAAATTTTACCGCTTAAGAAATTCGCATTTTTGTTTCAAATTGAGTAATTTAATAAATAAATGTTAAAATACGGTATTTAGTTTTTAATATTAAAATGTTTTTGCTGAAAATTTAAAATTGTTGTATTGTTAAATAGTCGATTTAATACTGCAAATAACGAGATTAGTTAGGTTTAATTTGCTTATTTTGTTAGTTTTCTTATTTTCCCCAAGCAATTTTATGAGTTCGGCCAGATATAATTCAACCATAGTTTTACGACAATTAATTTAAAAATAGGGCAATTTTAGTTATCCCAAAGAAATTTGAAAAAAATTTAATGAAAAATTCAAAATGTGTTATACACTTTAATTTTAAGTAGTTTCATTTACACTCTTAATCTTTTTAAAATGAATTTTTGCTAAAACCTACAAGATTATCAGTTTTAAATATTGCTCTAAAAATCTAGGCATGGTCCACGAGTTTTGTTCGCTGCATGGAATTTCAAACGCCCGATTTTAGTTCACTAATCTATGATAAATTTTTCACATCCCTCCCATTGGCTGACGAGTTTGACTTGGAGGGAGGAAGCATCTATAGGCAAAACAAACTGAGATATTTGTTGCAAAGCATTCTTGGCAGTTTGAGACGACCGTTGCAATCAATCAGCTCACGGGAATCAAGTCTTGACCGCTCTTCCCAAGGCACTGCTTCACAAAAAGGTGACATGAATATGACACGTTTATAAAATGTTACGGACGGTATATGATCCACCACCAACCATTATAATTATTTTTTACTGTAAAACGTAAGTGTATTTTTTTTTATTTTACTGAATTCAAAGTTTTCCAACTTATTTAAAGATATTTTTTTTGTTTACGTAAAATACCCTAGAAATAGAAAAAAATCAAATCTATTGGACCATTAAAATCAAAGACAAAAAATTGACATAGTAAAACAGGTTAATTAAAAAACACGTTACTGTGTATAAACCATATAAAAGTTGTGTTTTCTCCGTGAGAATCAGAGTGGAAGAAGGAAAATCTGCACGTTTATTAAAGATCAAATTCTTTCCAAGCGGCCATTCGCTGAAAGTGATTCTATAGTGTCATAATTCTTTCGCGATTTTTAACACTGAAAACCTTTTTTTTTCAAATGGGAGGTTTTTAACCAACGTAAAAACTCGGCAATTTCCGTAAAAGCTCAAAATTATCCTTTGAGATCTTGTTTTTTTAAAGAAATATATTAACCTTAATATATTCACTTAAAGAGGCAGTCCTACTTGAATTGTATCTTAGATCATCAAAAGCAGTGTCAGTCATATCGTAACTCTCTCCAAATTATTGTATGCTGCCTTTAAATTGAAGACAAGGTACCAAACTATTCAATAACAATTTTGGAGTATGTCTTTGCTTAGCTATATAATTTTTAAACTTGTTGAAAATTTTTAAAAAATCGTTCAAAATTTTTTGTATAGGAACTCCAGTAAAAGGTCGATTTTCCGATTCGAAAAGAACGGAAGCGGTGATGTCCAATGAGGAAAGTACAGTGGGGACCTCCGATGAATACAATAACGAACATGGCGAAATGCTGATGTTTCTGGGTCAACCCATCGCAGCCGAGGTTATAATAGTAATAGTAATAGTAATAGTAATAGTAATAGTAATAGTAATAGTAATAGTAATAGTAATAGTAATAGTAATAGTAATAGTAATAGTAATAGTAATAGTAATAGTAATAGTAATAGTAATAGTAATAGTAATAGTAATAGTAATAGTAATAGTAATAGTAATAAAAGCAATGTTAGTCTGCTGTAGTTTTTTTCATTATTAACTCATTTTTGTACACATTAAACTGTTCATCAAGCGATTGATGATTATTACCATTCATTTTAATGCTTTTTAAACATTTCTGAAACTTTTTTCTCAATTGAAATCAATTTTTAAACGAGTGCGCAGGAACTTGCACACCGGTGTGCAGAAACTTGCACACCGGTGTGCAGGAACGCGCACACCGGTGTGCAGAAACTTGCACACCGGTGTGCAGTAATTTGCACACCGGTGTGCACAAACTTGCACACCGGTGTGCACAAACTTGCATACGGTGTGCAAGTTTTGCGTCATGTTGGAACCAGCATAGTATCGAAAATTAGTATTGAGTGGTACATTCTTTTCTATATATATTTTATATGCTTAGTAATAGTAATAGGGATAGTAATAATAATAATAGTAATAACAAAAAATATAGAAAATAATAGTAATAATAGTAATAGAAATAGAAATAAAAATAATAGTATTAAATCCGAATTATTTGAATGAATGATTCAAAATATTAAAACTTCTCAATAAAAAACTTTTAAAAGTTATTCTTCCTTGCAGGGCAGGGTTTCAAAAAAGATAAAAATGATATTTATTTATCGACATTAATTTTTAATTAAAAATAGCTTTTTAAATTAATTATCTTTAATTAGAACTGATTATAAAAATAAAATCGCCTTAAACTCTATTAATAGAAATTAAAGAGCAGAAGATGGCCCATTGGGTCTGCTCGTCTCTAGTTTAAACAAATAACTGCATTTTAAACACAAAGGAGATCGGCTTCACTGCGGTTCTATACTAAAATTAGTATATGAACCGCTCTTCTAAACAGTACAACTCCATACACACGATTTACAACTTTCGGTTCAGACAAAATAATAATCAAAAAATGTTATTCCCATATTTGCGATTTTAAATTTTAACTTTTGTAAAAAAATAAGTAAAATTCTGTGAAACTTTATTTATCACGATAAGTTAAAATAAATGTTATACAAGTTAACATCTTGTCCAATCTTGTTATTTAAAAATCGAATAGCGCTACAAATAAATATTTCATGTTTATCCGTTGTAGGTAAAATCATTTGGAATACAAGAACCAGGCTTTTTACCCGACGGCAAGATCTATGTTTGCAGCCAGTTTTCCGGAATTTTTGTATTCAACGATGAAGTAAATTTAAATAAAACTCAATCATAAGTGACTTATCCTGGTAATGATGGAGTGCCTGAATTGGGAAAAACAGTTTTTACCTGCCTCCCACCTGCCTCCATCGGAAATTTTGCTATCTCCTACCTGTCTCCTAACCTGTATAAGCTTCAACGTAGGAGGCAGGGTCACCTGGCGCCTACCTGCCTCCGACGCAGTTTTACCTGCCTCCACCCTGCCTCCTACCGGCCTCCATGCTGCCTCCGAGGCAGTTTTACCTGTCTCCTACCTGCCTCCATTTTTTCGAAGGCTGTTTCAAGAGCATTCCTTACCGGGCTAAGTATTGTAGCAGTTTTTTGTCAACCCTGAAACAAAATCTAGGAAATTTGATCACCAACATTTGATCCCAATGTTGTTGATCACTGAGAGTGCAACAACAATTTATCAGCAATAATAAACATGAAATCAAAATCTTACGGTTTCCTGAGCCACAACAAAGCCTAAAAATCAAGCCAAACTTTATAAAAACACTGACTGTGTAATCCACTTCTCGGGGATCAAATGCTGGGGATCAAACTTCCGGAAAACTTGTAACACCATTGAGCACTGAAGCCGGATTGGCACCACTGAAGTACTTGAGCATTACTGCAAACGAACTGAAGAAGTGCTTGAGCAGTACCAGTAACCGTAACTTTCTCATATCACTCTCGTCCAACGCAGCTTACAGTACTTCCTGTACAACTGACAGCAAAACAAAAACTGTTGCTTATATCGCCGCACTTATTTTGGTCATAGTTAAAAAAGTTTGATTTAAAGTTATGGGGCGCGTTATTAATTTTTTACTATAGTGGCAGAACTGCGAGCATAATTTTATTTTAAAAAAGTGTTTTTTTTTGGGCCCGATGCAAATGAACTGGTACCACAATTTTGTTGTAAAGTTAGTAATTAGTTTTAAATCAACATTAAAGTGTTTTTTTTAGAAAAACAAAACAACATGGAAGAATAGCATAACATGGCGAACTGATCACGCTCACGAAACCGCCAGTGCTTCAAGTCTAATGCACTGCAGTACACTAGCATAGAGATCGACCGGGGCAGGATTTTTGCTGATGCCGAGGCCGGGGCCGGGGTAGAAAAATTTGGATTTGCCGGGGCCGGGGCCGGGGCAGTCGAAAAATTTAGCAGAATTTGTAATTTTGGTCATTTTTTCAAATAAAAATCAAAAGACTTACCATTAAATAATTTAGGTAAAGTAGAAACACGCCAGGAAAAGAAAATCACCCCCTTAGTAAAAAAAAAATTTTTTTTTTACACAAAACAAACCTTTTTTACAAACCAAAACAATTATTTTATTACTATATTTCCGCCTTTTAAAACCTAATTTACATTATATTTACATAAATAGATACATTTATCAGAAAAATATTCACGTTAAAATCCTATACAAAACCACAAACCAAACACGAAACCTTTAAAAAACTTATAAATAAATAACACAAAAAAGAGAGGAGAAAAAGCTCATAAACACAGGGAGTGTAATAAAAGCAAAAGAAAAAGAAGATAAAAAAACCTAAAACAAAAACAGAACCAATTGAAAAACCAATCCCAAAACAAAACCATACTAAATAAAAAAAATAAAAATAAACAAAATGGTCACCAAACCGGGGAAAAAAAACAAAAAAACTAAAGAAAACTATCATTAAAAAAAAAATCAAAAACCACCCTTATTCCAATCTCCCCCCCCACCACACTACACCATTTTTTATAAACAAAAAATAAAAAGAGGAATAAACCAATAATTTATATTAAAAAATAGAGGAGCAACATAATAAATTCTAGCAAAAGACGAAACAAAGTTTCGAAAAAAAAGCCTTATATTAAATGGAATAGTATAAAGCTACATAAGTCTAAAAACTAAATGCCAGAAAAGACTGAAACAAGTCTCTTTAAAACCTGTAAATTAATAACAGATTTTGTGAAATTTTCAGAAAAACAAAACCGAATAAAAACAATACGTGTAAAAGCTTTAGTTTGCGTTTTTTAACCATGAATAAAACTTAATTCACATAAATTTCTCTCAAAGTGGATTAACTTTTACATGAGTTAACCAGCTGTAAATACCACAGTATTAGTTAAGTCACACGTCGTCAAAACGATACAAAAAAGTATTACGCAAGCGTCACAGTAACCATGAAAAATTTCTGTCAAAATAAGTTATCGCATTGCGCATTAAATTTTGTAATTTATCATTATTTTCGTATAAAGCAAAACATACCGCCATATTAACGGCTTTTTAAAATCAAATATCAAGTTTAAAGTCCGAAAAACATTGAAAAATTCAGATTTAATATAAGGCGACTTTTAATTTAACAAATACATTGACAGCTAATTTGTTTTATGTAATAAATAGAAACATTAAAGAAAAAGTCGCCTTATATTAAATCTGAATTTTTCAATGTTTTTCGGACTTTAAACTTGATATTTGATTTTAAAAAGCCGTTAATATGGCGGTACGTTTTGCTTTTTACGAAAATAATGATAAATTACAAAATTTAATGCGCAATGCGATAACTTATTTTGACAGAAATTTTTCATGGTTACTGTGACGCTTGCGTTATACTTTTTTGTATCGTTTTGACGACGTGTGACTTAACTAATACTGTGGTATTTACAGCTGGTTAACTCATGTAAAAGTTAATCCACTTTGAGAGAAATTTATGTGAATTAAGTTTTATTCATGGTTAAAAAACGCAAACTAAAGCTTTTACACGTATTGTTTTTATTCGGTTTTGTTTTTCTGAAAATTTCACAAAATCTGTTATTAATTTACAGGTTTTAAAGAGACTTGTTTCAGTCTTTTCTGGCATTTAGTTTTTAGACTTATGTAGCTTTATACTATTCCATTTAATATAAGGCTTTTTTTTCGAAACTTTGTTTCGTCTTTTGCTAGAATTTCCGCCTTTTAATGCATTGAATTCAATGTCATTTATTAAAGATATAAAACATTAAAAAATTTACTCATTTTAAAAGAAACGTCATGGTCTCCTCATGATATGAATACAATTATTTTCATATCCAAAACTTCAGTGTAATTTTAAGCAGTATACTATACAAAAATTAAGTCTGGGTAACTCCGTAAAAATTTATGGAACCTGAAAGAACCATATAAAATAGTGTGTTTTTCTTCTGTTTAAATTTTTTTAGTTAGACCTGATTTAACCACTTTTTTGGAAATTAGCTTTATTTGGACTTTTGTTTTGTGCTTGATTTTTTCTGGATTGATGGTTTATTTTTAAACAACAAAACCACACCATTGTAAATGGTTTTTCCAGGTTCCATACAATTTTACGAGGTTACCCGGACTAGTCTTTTCTCGCATTAAATTTTTGGAGTGATTGTAGCTTCATAGTATTCCATATAAAAAAGAGTTTTTTCTGTTTCGATTTTGATAAATTTCCGTCTATTGAAACATCGCACCCCGCAGCGCTCACACGTCACCCAAGATTTATTTCATTTTATTTTTTTAAATATTTTTATTGTTGCCATATGGCTGCTAATTAGTGGTAAGGATATTTTTTCGCTCTTCCCGTTGAAAATTAGTAATTTTTATAAAAAGGTAAGGAATTATAATTTAAACCAAAAAAATAACCACAAGAGAATGTGTATTACTGAATGAAGTTACTTAATATGTAATTCAGTAAGGAAAAAAAGTGTCACACAAGTACCCCAGTACCTAATGCGTAACTTAGAAAAAAACTGGTCGTTTTTCACATGAACAGAGGTTTAACTACGGGCAATAGAGCATATTCGAGAATAAAATTCAGGTGAGGGGGCAATTTAGCATCTACGTGCAAAAAATCAGCTCCAAATATTTACCACAGGAAAAAATTTTTGGGGGACCCCAAAAAAAAAAAAAAAAAAAAAAAAGTTAAGCAAATTAAGCTTATTAGTATGAAATTCAGGTATGTTTAGCAAAAGTTTTTAGGTTTTTAATATCAGAAAAATATGGGTAATATTTTAGTTATGTAAAATGTTTAGATTTTTAATTGGCTAAAAAACTATTAAAGGTTTTGTTGATTTCGATGACGCCATCAACAATGGTTAACCGCGCAGTGACTTAACCCATTTAATATAAGGGAAAGAGCGCTCCGCGCTCTTCCAAACAAAAAAACAGTATTAAACTCGCACAAGTGCGAGTCTCAAGCAAAATTTTATTTAAAAATTAGTTAGTATTATTCTTATTTAGCATTATGCGAAAACTTTTTTCAAATTAAATATAAACAGTTCATTATTAACTTTTTGTTTTAAAAATTCACGTTTGATGTCTTTTGGGTGGATACAAAATATTGTGTTCTGGACTGGACTGGACTGGACTGACTCCGCAGGTTTTTCTGAATTTTACGAATACTATAGTGTAGATTTACAATAAAATCGAAAATTCTAAAATAAAAACTAGACATCAGCTTGAATTTTTTTAACGTAAAAAAATTTGAAAACAATTTTAAATATTCACCTAAAAATAAACGCAAGAATATATAATCCAAGCAAATAAGTCCAGTTGTACAATAAACCGTTCTACTCACACATGATCGAATTTAAATAATCGAATTTAATTATCATTTTCTGGTTATTTTTTGCACAAAGCGAATTTATTAAAATAGTCTTAGAAAAAACGAGTTTTTGGTGTACGAAATATTGCTATGCGAGAAAATTTTTATTGAGTGCACAGAAAATAGCTTGCGCTTGAAAAGTCACAAGTGCAACATTTCTTGTAAAATCTAGGTAAAAAATTCCCTGCCTAGCCGAAAATTCTCTTGTTTTATATATATTTTTGATATAAGCAATGATATTAGAATAACTCCAATATATGTAAAATAGGTCTTGTGATTATGTAGGCAAATAAAACCAAACCGAAATAGAAGGACAAACAAAAGAAAAAAAAAAAAAAAAAAAAAAAAAAAAAAAAAAAAAAAAAAAAAAAACTGGCTGACCTCCATGATTTGCGGTATTGAATCGACTATTTAACATTAAAATCATTTAAAACTTTCTGTAAAAAACGGTTTTATATTAAAGATTAAATACCATGTTTTAACAATTATTTATAAAATTGCACAATTTGGAACAAAAATACAATTTTTTAAAGGGTGAAAGTTGACTAATTTATGTATATTTTTTGAAAAGCAGAAGTTAAAAAAATTATGCGTTGCAATTTGTTTATTTAAAAAAATTTCATAACCGCACAATTTTAATTGGTCCGTTTACGTCTCCTATACAAACTTACTAGAGGTCATCCAGATATAATTCAACCATATATATCTTTTGTCAAACTTTCATCTTGTAAATAAAATCTACAAACGGCTTTTAATACCCAAAAAATCTTTAAATTTTTAGAATAAAGATTTGTGATTAAAATAAGGAATCTTAATAAAATAAAGAGGCTTTAGAAAATCTTAATATAGCATAATAAACAATAAAATCCTAATATTAAAACAATTAAATTAGCTCTGTAGATAAAATCTTGTATAATATTTCACTGTCAAAAATGTTTGGAAGCGCTTTAAAATTTGCATTCTTAGGGGTCCTTACCCCGGTTTGCCCCGGCTAATTTGACAGCTGAATTACCGGGGCCGGGGCCGGGGTAGAGAGAATTGCGTTTGCAGAGGCCGGGGCCGAGGTGGAAAAAAAGTGCCGGGGCAAACCGGGGCCGAGGCCGGGGCCCGGTCGATCCCTACACTAGCATTTGTTACACATTCAGATTAAACATTAATTTTTAATTTGACTATATTTAATTTATTAGTGAATAAATTTGGAAGAATCACTACGTTACTGTAATTCGATTTTAATAATAACTAAACTTTTTGATACTGTGCTAGAATAATCACATATCCAAAAGTATAAATAAATATTATTGAATTTAATGTTAGGTTTAATTTTACTGTGCTATATTCAAATGGTTTTTTTTAGGGAACCACAAAAGATTTTAAATGGCCAAATAAACATTTTTTGGATGTAAAAACTAGTGAGGAAAACAATTTGTTGGTTTCAATCGTCGAAAGAAATAAAAACTTATACCTCGAACTTTTAAATTTATATTTTGAAACGGAGAAAATTTTGGCTCTTCCATCAGAGTTGATTCATGTTCGGTGTGTAAATATCAATTCAAAATTTGGTATTTTCGCAGAAACTGTAAAAGCTTACTTTTTTAAAAATCTAATTATATTTTTTGTGTTTCTTATTAAGCAAACTTTAAATAATCTAAAATTAATAATTTAATAAAGAACTACGGTTTTTAGTTAAAAACCGTAGCTCTTTAACTACAGGATGGATGTACGTCCTTATTAGGATTTTGGTGGAACCATCATTACTAATATAAAATTTTACGATTAAATAAAATAATTGTAAAAAACTAAATGGGTATACTTACAAAGTGTGGCTTGTTTTTAACACATAAAAAAGAAGTACAATAATAATAGACGAAGTATAATAAATCAAAAAAATTCTGGTTTATTTTTAGCTATATAGTTAAAATTATAAAAAATACAGCTTTTTGATTCCTTAAAATAAAAAAAAATTTGATTAAAATTCTTTTTGATTCAAAATCGTTAATTAAACCGTTAAAATTTTCTCACAGATTGCAAACAGTGCACGTTTAAACTTTTATTATCATTGCTATTGCAGTAAAATATAAAATAAAAGTAAAATAAGTAATTCTGCGAAAATACATGAACAGTGTTTTTCCTGGATAAATCCAAAATATTTCGAATAAAATGGGACATAGTCATCACCACCGTTGGTGACACAATGATTGAAACAAACCAGGTGTTTGATGCTGATTTTTTTATTTAAGTTTTCGAATGAGTGTTTAAAAAATTTGAAATAACTCTGCCCTTATTTTCTGGTAATAACAATTCAAAGGAATTAAATAATAATATGCCGTTGTCTTTCAGGCGTACTGGAATTTTTGATTAATAAACTAAATAGTTGAAATTGTAAAATGTGAAGACTGAAAAAAATATATCTATGAAAATATTTTATATGACACTACGCTATATGCTTCCTGTTAAATTAGTAAAATGGTCCAGCCAACATGACTTATATTTCTACATTTTTTTATTTGGCATCAATTTTGTGCGTCGAATAAATGGTTTCTAAATGATAAAACCCAACTTTTGTTAAAAAAAAGCTACATAAAAGACTCGTCAACACCTAAGAACAAAATGCTTACAAAATTCGTAAATGCTAATTTATAATTTGTATAATGAAAATGTGTATATAAGTCATAAAGTTGCTCCAGTAAAATAGAATACCTAAAACCACTATTTTGACCTTTTTGTTTAGTTTTGGAACCTTTTAAGTAAAAAGAAACTGGAAGGTTTTTAAATTTTTAAAACATCTTTAAATATAATATTACCCGGAGACTTATAGTCTTAGTGCGGCGCTTTGAAATAAATAAGATTTTTAGTATGACTAAATAGAAAATTCATAAATTTAAAACCAAAGGTAAATAAAAATTAGGTGGAGACACTAACTTCTTCAGCCGACGATGATGTTGTTTTTGGTACGTTTTGCAATCACCGAGAAAAAATATTTGTTACCAACACTGTGCAAAACGAAATTCTGGTTTTTCAAATCGACACAGGTAATTATTGTGTTAAAAACGGAATAGTATTGTTTTTTTACAGTTGGAATGAATAAATATAAAATAAAATTTGGAGTTTGTTTCTAATGTTATAAAAGTTATTATACAGTATTAGGTTATTTCTGAAGACGTTTTTTGTTAGCATAATTTTGAAATAGCCGATGTACAAACAATTTTTAAAATGCAACAAAACTGCATTTACGTTAGTCTACATTCGCTTTTTCTTTGTAAATTTTGAATGAAGTATGAACCAGGCTTAAATGTTTTATTTATTTGTAACAATTAAGAATTAACAGCAATTTTTAAACGTGTTATATTATTTGACTAGCCTTGAAAAATGCTCTAAGAAAAAAGCAGGAAAAAGGGGCGATTTTTCCCCGGGCGTATGTTTAGACAGAAAAGATGTGGACTAGTCTGAGATGGACATTGCGTGGACTATAGAAAATTTGCATTTGGTTTGGGCAGCTGCTCACTAAATAAAAATTTTTACCATATGATAATGATTTGTTTATACATTGATCTAATCACACAGCACTGTTGCATTTTTTTTAGTTTGATAAAATGTCAATTGAAAAAATTATACTCACAGCAATCTTTGACAAGCGCGAAATCGCCACTTTTTCAATTTGAAGGTTATTTTTGTATGTGTAAAAAACAACTATAAATTTGAAAAAGTGGCGATTTCGCGCTTGTCCAAGATTGCTGTGAGTATAATTTTTTCAATTGACATTTTATCAAACTAAAAAAATGCAACAGTGCTGTGTGATTAGATCAATGTATAAATAAATCATTATCATATGGTAGAAATTTTTATTTAGTGAGCAGCTGCCCAAACCAAATGCAAATTTTCTATAGTCCACGCAATGTCCATTTCAGACTAGTCCACATCTTTTCTGTCTAAACATACGCCGGGGGAAAAATCGCCCCTTTTTCCTGCTCTATTCTTAGAGCATTTTTCAAGGCTAGTCTACCACTTTTTTTAAATTAAATTAAAAAATTGCCTAATAAACTATAGTTTTAGCTGCGCAATGACATATGTTTATAATCAGTCCGTTGCCTTTTTTACTTTTTACTTTTTTAAATAAAAAATAATAAGAAGAAGAAGATGAATTTAAATTACGAAATTTACCCACGTTGTTTAATTATAGTTAGTGCGGTGCAGTGGCGCTCCAGACAAAGTTTACCTACGTTCTCTAAATATAGTTGGAGCGATGCCGTGCGCCAATGATTGCAATTATAATTCTAAAGTAAAAATAATAATAAAAAAAAGATGATGAACATGAATTACAAAATTTACTCACGTTCTCTAAGTATAGTTGGCGCGCTGCGGTGGGTTAAATTGCACCCCCGCACCCCCGGTGTGGCACCCCCGCACCACCGATGATTATCTACTGGCGCGTGGCGCTCCCGCGCCACCGACGCTTATTATTATTTTTTAATAAATAAAACTTTGAATTAATTTTGTCATCAGTAATGCAAGAATTAAAAAAAGTACTCTGTTGTTTTTGCCGTTTTCCGCGCGGTTGAAGCAGATGGCGCTGGGAACTGGTGCCGTTTCTGCCACCAATTAAAACCGGTCTGCTTTTTTTGTGCGGTTTCTATGAGGGGATGTTGGTTGTCTGCTCTGTACAATCCTTATTGTTGCCAAAAGGCTGTTATTGTGCGGTTGGGAGTTTTTATTTGTCTATTTTTCAATTTTTTTATTTTGATCAATAAATCGATAACAAGGACCTAAATCAAAAAAGTGCTTGAAAAGAATCAATTTTTTATTTTGATCAATAAATCGATAGCAAGGACCTAAATCAAAAAAGTGCTTCCTAAGAAAGTTGCGTAATTCCTTCTTCTTTCTTATGAGCCCATGTTTATTTTTGATGAATCAGTAACGAATGAGGAATATCGCTTTTAAGGATAAAGCGTTGGAATAATAATAATAATAATAATTATAATAATAAGAAGAATAAGAAGAAGAAGAAGAAGGTTCTGAATTTCAAAATTTACCCACGTTCTCTAATTATGGTTGGCGCGGCGCCACGGGACTAAATCGCCCCATGGCGCTCCCGCGCCACCCATGATATAAAAATGACCGCTAATGTGAGTATAACATTAAAAAATATTTCATACTGAGTTTATTTAAACCATAATTTTTTGTAATTTAAGTTACATTTTTTAAATAAAATTAATTAAGTTCAAAAAGGAATAAGCTAATGATTAAATGAAATTAAAACTTTTTTTTAGGTATCCTTCTGCAAAGAATTCACGATTCCAAATTTAATAGACCGTTTTTACCCAAAAGTTTATGCAAAGATGAATTTGGAAATCTTATTGTGAAAGATAATTCGGGAATTTTCATATTTGATATAAACAGTGGACATTTTAAAGGTTTTGTGTGTTTCTTTTTTGTTTATTTATGTTTGATTTGCGTTTTAAACGCCATAGACGGTCTGTCAATCGGTTATTGGAATTTTTGTTTTTAGTCCATAAATCAGTGCGAAGCTTTTAGACAGAATGCGAACCACTTTGCTATTATTAGCTTTTTAACCGAAAACTTGGCAATACAAGTCCTTAACATTTTAATTTCTACTCTCTAAAGCTCGTCGATTGATACGCTGAACGTTTTGTTACCATCAACTTTAAGCTTTACCGTGCTATATAACTTGACTGAATAGTGAGCGCTGAGCGGCTAAATTTATTTTGGATTTAAGCAGTTTATTAACTTTATCTTATTTCATCTGTACTGCATAATAAATACTGCAAAATAAAAAAAAACTGAGGCTAAATTAAGCGAGGTTTTAAAAGCGAAAAATAGAAAACATTAAATTAGTTTTTTTAGCGAAAAATGGAAAGGCAAGCTATTAATCTTAAATCTTCAGTGTCAGTACCTTGTTTTTGACCTGTTACACAGCGTCGTGTGGTGAACTTACATTATAACCTGTATTTTTTGGGCGTAGTATTTCTAAAACATCAAAACACAACACGGTAGTTGTCGTTATACTTTCAATCACTACTGAACTGCACAGCCTTCCAATATGGCGATTTCTTAAGTTCGGTGTAAATTACTTTAAAAACTATTCAATTTTTAATATTTTCAGTTTGAGAGTTTCTTATTTTAATAATTTTTTTTGCTTGGTTTCTCTAGCAAATATTTTTAAAATCCGTTTTTAGGAATGATATGCGATATAGATTCTGAAGGTGATACAATAGCAGCGAGAAAAGGCTGGTTATATCAGGCTACATCTGGAATATTGCTAAAATGGCAGTATTGTAGACCGGAACTGGCCAGTCAAGTCAGCGTTTCGGACTATTACAAAGGGGAAAAAGACCTTTTTCAAAAGGTGGAAAAACAAAAAATATTATACTAAATAGGTGTTGTTACATCAAAAATTGTGCTGTTTTGAATGAGTATATTGGTTAGTAATTGGATTATTTTCGGTTTAATTATAAAAAAACAACAGAAACAACAAGTTTTTTGTTTAAATTTATTGGTTTAACGATTTATTTTATTTGGCATTTTAATAACTTATGTACTACAACATGTATAGAAACAAAAATGACTAATTATGAAAAATTATGAAAAATTTAATCAATTATTTTGGTCAGTAAGTTTTAGAAGAGTGGCTGTAAAATTCTTCTTGCGTGTGAATTCCATAATTTTATAAATGTGTGATTAATAAACAATGCAAATTTTTTTTATTGGTTTAAACAATTTTACACAGTGTATTATAGGTGAAAAATTCTGGGTACTAAAATTAAGGAAATCTGGCGGTCATTAGTCTTTTTCAATAAATTGTGTAATATCAATAAAATTTTCTCGGCCTAAATGAAATCAAAATAATGTTGTTACTTCGTTAGTTTACAGCTGATGTTTCTTACATAAACGTTTGATTTCGAAACAGCAGTGGTACAAATTTATCGGTGGTAAAAACTAAATTTTATTTATCACACCCTAACTGCGCTTTCAAATTTGAACTCACTTAGTAAATAAGGTTTTAAATCTGAAATAATTCTACAAAATGATTTTAATTATTTTTGTTATTAGCTAATTTTGTCCTTGTGAATTGACCGCAATATAATAAACGATTTAAACAATTAAAAATTGATTAAATCCTGTTAAACATACATACTGTTGATGCAACTTTGAATCTCCTGTAATACAATTTTTTACCAAGAATAAATTAAAACATAATATACAATAAATGACTAGTTGTAATATATAAAGAAAACCGTTAAAACAAATAAAAATAATCATTACAAAATATTTGCCCCATTTTTTCCCATAATGAAGGTTTATTGTCTGTAAAATTTAAGCTTAATGTTAATTTCTTTTTGTTTAAATTGTATTTTGAGCTAAGAACACTAAAAAAATTTGTATGTTTATATACTGTATATTATAGCGCAATTGTTGATAGAAAGCAAAAATTATTTAGCGATTATCTTTAAGGTCACATCCACCTTCCAAAAAACTATTTTAAATTATTTTCGGATATTATGCCTGTTTTGCTATTTGAATTTAGTGACTTTAAAATTAAAAAAAAAAACTCTTTGTCCTTAAAAAAGGAGTCTTTAATTTAACAAAAACAAACCAAAGTTTTTTAATATAATTCAATAAAACTAAAACTGCATTATTACCTTTTTAAAATTAATTTTAGTGTTTTTCATTTGCAATCTTGCAAACTCAGTGTTGACGACAGAATGAAAGAGTCACTATTAAAGTTAATTATAAACCAATATGTTACAGCAGAAATAATATGTAATGTAACCGTACTTTTATAAGTTCTGTCGCATTCAACAACGTTTTAAGCGTAAAAATGGTACTTATAAATATGCTAAACTATTTATACTCCTATGCTATTTTACATTATTACAAGTACATGATACTTATAAGAAACTAATAAAATAATCGAATAAATTTTACATAAAAATTCATTTAAAATTTCACAACCGCAAGTAATACCTTTATGCAGTTTTGTGCACATTTTGAAACAAGGATAAAAAATTTATTTGTTTAGAATTTATGTTCTCTAAGATTTTTTTATCGGCTAAACATTAATTTTTTTCCGGTTAGAAAAATTATTGTCAAAAATAAGAAAACAAAAGAACATTACATTACTCATATTACCTAATAGAATTCACAATGAAGGTTCAAAATGTATTTTGAGAACTTAAGCACTTAAAAACCATAGGAAATAGCTCCATGAGTAAATTACTAAATTTGGTTGTTTTTACCTATTTTTTAAAAATATATATGGAATGACTATACTTTATTTTAACTGCGGTTTGTTCGAAATATTCCTGAAATAATTTTGAAAAATACAAAAAGATTTAGAGAAACTCGGAAAACATTTGACAAAACTGCAAGAAAAAGTACAATTGTAGTGCACAAATAAAACTTTTTGCATATCGGTTTTATGAATTAATAAAGTTATGATCAAATCTTCGTGATTTAAAAAAGTTCAAAAAAAATTTTCTTTTCAAGAGTATTAGTAATAAATAAGCGCTTTTAGCTAATCCTTTTATTACGAAAAATTTTTCAAAAATTTTTTATAATCAAGTCTAAATGCAATATGTTTTATTTTAATGAAACACATTTCAGTACACAAGGTAAACAAATTAAATCAAACGGTCGCTTCCATTGGATTTTTTGAAGGGGTGACGCTTTCACTTGGCGAGTCCTCCTCGTCCTCTTCCTGAATGGATTCGGGTCTCAGAGCGATTTGACCGGCTGTTATTGTGGGATCTCTGTACAACAAAATGTCCACCCTTTCCGAAGACGACAATAATAAAGGAACCGCCAATAAACAATCCAAATCTTGTAAACTAGTGTCGTTGACCTATTAATTGATATATAATATTAGTATGCTTGCTTTATTTGATTAAAGATTTTTTCGAATTACATATACAGTAAAACAGAATATTGTCTGTACATTTAAAAAAACAGCCTGTAATATGACATTGAAACAATTACAAACCAAAATATTTTAGCAAAAGCTACAAAACACAAAAAACCAGAGCAAATATAAACAAAAACAATACGGGACCGAATAAGCGTGATAAGTTTCGTTTTATCGGGTTGTTATAGAACCTCGTCAAAATAAAACTGTTGAATTTAATGATTTACCTAAAATAAATACCTTTTTGGTTTGGTGAACTTAGAGCCAACATTTTGAACTCTTAAAAACTATAAGCCTAATTCTAAATTTGAGGTTAAGCCAATTTTTTTCACTTTTTCCAGTTTTTATTTTGCGACTATCTCCGATTCTTAATAATATTTGGGACAATTCGAAGTTTTCTACTTCCAGGCTCCAAATACTTCTTATTGAGTAAACCTTACCTGAAGAATTCGGTCCAAAGTTTTCATCCCTCCGCTTAAATCTGCCGGTCCGCCGGGTCGTATTTTATTTACGTAAACGCCTCTGTCCGCTATTCCATCCGAGACGCTGAACCCGAAGTCGTTATACTCTCTGTCTTTGAAAAGGGTGACCCTGTGTATTTCCATAGGTGGAGCGCCGTTGGCGTTCTTTTCCACCCGCGAACACGTCGCCTTATTAAACGACTGATTGGAGCAACTGGGTTTGTTATGTTCCGCAATGGCATTGAACGTCTTGGGCTGGGGGACCGGCGTGGGGTGGTCGGCGCTGACCTGGCCATCCATAGACGGGGTGAGTGTTCCTCCTGTGGACAATTGGATGGAAGAAGGCGTGCTGCTGCCCTCTGAGGAAGTTGCGGCCACATTGAAACAAGAAGTCCCAGCGGCGGTCGCCTGCGGGAGACTCACGGACATGAGTTGCATCGGGGGTGGCAGGCCCTCGCTGTCGCTGGAGCTCCTGCCATTGCCATCCTCTGCGTGAACTGAGGCGCTAAGCGCCGCTGCCGCAGCTGCAGCAGGCGATGTGATGAATGGAATGTTCTCGTAGCTTTTCAGAACCGTGGAGATTTTTAATGGGCCCCCAGAAGGCATCGGGGGTTTCGGAGGCGGGACCGGGGGACCCTGGTGGCTCCCGTGGTGGGAGGAGGACTCCCCGCAGCTGCCAAAACTGCTGTTGGACCCGCTTTTTCTCATCACTTCGGAACTGTTGTGGCCGTGCGCGGACGCGGCGGAGTACATATGGGGATGTCTGAGTATGGTGTTGGTGACTGGAAATGGTTGCGGAAACTGCGGCTTGGAAGAGGCGCTCTGGCTACCTCGCTCGCAAGAGGCGGGTACCGACCCTGACATAATGGACTCCTCCAGTTTTTTGAGCATTTCAGCCTCGCCGACTGTTTCCAGCGCCTCCAGCACTCGAATCCTACAACAATTTAAATGTTAAAGTCTAATTTTATCTTTTATGCAGAGTGCCCAAAGGACCAGTTAAAATCCAAGGGCAAAACTCCAAAGGAAAAGTTCAAAAAAAAAATTTCAGACGGCCCTTTTTTTGTTTTGAGTTTTTTCTTTGAAGAACATACTTTTACAGTCTCATTTCAGTTTTGTACGGATTTGTACAACACTAAACTGTTAAGTTGATAGTTGACTTTAAACAAAATATTTAAAAACGTTCATACTTTACTAAATCCAGAGGATAAGCTTCTATATGTTCTGGAGAAATTCATAAGGACCCTTTTAAAAGTCCAAAAACGCAATATTTGGATAAATAATAATAATAATAATAAATATTTAATAAGTATTTGGAGTATTTAATTTTGTCTTGGGAAGAATTTGGATAAAATATAAACCCAGCTTAATATTGTAATTTAATTGAACATACTAATTACTGTTTTTTAAAGGACCATTTTTGTGGAAAAGCTGAATAGGAAATTTTTTTGGTTCATAAATTAAACACTAAACAGTTTAATATTACATCTGATAAGTTTATATCAAATTTTCTGAGATTTAAAAAATAAAGTTAAAACTAGTGATCGGGTTTTAAACTCACCACTCCTCCTGGGCTTGAGCCGGTGCCTGCTGACAAGCGCAGCCGCAGAACTGGTCCGCACCGGCTTCTGAGGAGCCGAGGCCGCTGTCGCAGCCGTGGTCGCTGGCCGTGTGACCGCCGGAGCTGCTAGCCGTACTCACGCTCTGGATCTCCGCATTTGGATGGGCGCCAGGCCGCGCGTATGAGTTGGACATTGCCGGTTTGTTCAAAGTGGTCAGACTGCGCTGCAGCTGCACGCTCAGTTCCTCCACTAAATAGGGTAATTGGTGTTTTTTATAAATTGGAATATGAACTATGAATAACTTTAACAATGCATATATGATTTTTATGACCTCTAAATATTCTTTTTTAAATCCGATAGCAGTTTGTGAAAAAAGCTGAATTTTGACCAGCGACGGAATTCTTCTTGACTCTTATAACAAGACTATTCAGAAATGGTTTTAACAATATGCTTTAAAAATTCTGTCCGAGGTCATAAAATGCACACGAAATTTTATTTTTAAATTTCGACAGGTAAAGCAGAGATAATTAACCTATGATAAGAAATCTGAATCAACGGCTGCTCATAAGACTTGAAAATAAAAACCAAGAAACACTTTAAAATACTAATACTTCAACCGGTAGACGTATTTTAAATTTATTTTTCAATCCGATCAACGGGTTTGACCTGTGACAATGATTGCAAAGAAGACAAAAAACAGGTAATACCTTGCCCCAGTTATACAAATTAGTTGTATACACTTATAATATTATATTAATATTTTTTTTAAATGTCAAAAAAGGTTTGGAAATGAAATATTTTTTACACTTTGATTTATTTTTAAACGCTGAATTATATTTTTATGCTAAATTTAAAGCCAAATTTAATGATTTCTACAAAACCATGTTATTTTCGTTGTTACAAAACCTATCGAGTGTGAAATAATTTTAAAAAATTTTTTTTTAAATCAAACAAAAAAATAATTACATACCATATTTACTAGTTTCACCAGGACCACCACCAGATATGCTCGAACTTTTAGAATTTTGGGAATTTCTATTCGAATTTACTCCATTGTGGTCCCCTGACATCGGAGAATCCTCCAAGGACTCCACAGCACTGTCTATGCTTTGTACGGGGGTTCCCAATTTATCGTTACCATCCTGAAACAAAATAAATAACATACTAATATGAAGGAAAAAATTTGTGTTAAATTACATGGAACATAAAAAAGCTTCAGATATTTGGTCTGTTTGATTATTTTTGACTGTTTGATTATTTTTTTAAGTTTACGTGAAATTCCTTGAGGCCAGGTGAATAAAACTTCTTAAAACATGTGAAAAAACTAAATAGTAAATTTATGGAAATTTGTGTCATTGGCTTACTTGAGATGATCACTTACATAATGTTCATGGTAGCCACTGCTTGTGTATAATGGGTGTCCAAAGCCATTTCTGCTGTGGTTGGCGTGATGATAAGGAAGCGGAGGGTCGATGCACCTGGCGATTTTCAGACTGACAGAATCTCCGGCTTGTTGCAGCATTTGCATAGCTTCACTAACTCGCTTGCCATTTAAGGATTGACCATTAATGGCCAAAATTCTATCACCAACATGTAAAGCACCCGTTCTAAAAATGTTGGTTAGCATAAATCATTGAATAAAAAAGGTACATGCACAAGAATTATATCCAAAGGAAAGTTAATAATCTTGATTTTAATCTTAAGTTTTTATATAGGCATCGATATCGTCATGTCAATCATAAATCAAATATTTTTCTTAAATCATGATATCGACAATTAAAAAATATGTATTCAACGGTCAAAAATGTACATTTTATATACAGCTGATTAATAATTTGTGAAATAAAGAGTTTATGGTTTAAAATTCTTTTTTAATATTGTATAATGGGATAATTTTTTAAATTTTTTACATTAAAAACTAAAGATTAAATATTAACAGTAGCAAAAGGGAATGTTTAATAAAAGTATATGCCTCATTTATCAAGACCTTTTAAACCAAAAGAAAACAATTTTTGTAATTAAATTTTGGCTAAAAATTTATGTATAGGTTTTTTTAAACTTTCTGCTCCAAGTTTCCTATTATGTCACTTATTTCTCCGCTAGCTCTCCAGGAACCAGCTTTCTTCTTCTTTCCCATAATTCTAAAACATCCCACCTACCTCTCCGCCAGCCCGCCAGGAGCTAGCTGTGAAATGATGATGGGATCCCCTCGTTCGTCCGTGCTAGCTATTGTAATGCCCAGCGGGGACCCTCTGCGGTTCAGTTCCACGGAGTAAACAACAGTCTGCGGACTGGTTTCCGGGTCCTCGTTTACGAAAGATCCGGATTTCTTCACTCGGAGTTTGACAATGTCGGACGAGCGTTGGAGGAGCCGGACGCCCTCTTCCACAGTGCAAGAGTCCAAAGGAATATTATCGATCGCCAGAAGCTGGTCTCCGGGGTGGATGGAACCGCATCTATAAACATTCAATTGTGCAAACATGATATTGGCAAACACCTGCTATTTAATCCAAAACTGTTCGGAATTAAATAACTCGTGGTCCTTGTTGTCGTTTGAGACACTAAATGATTATTTGAGCGATGTAAAACAAATTAATAAAACGTGGGTTCTGCCGTTATGTTTTAAGTAAAAAACGGGGATTATATTAAAGTAAATCATGAAAAGAAACGAAATACAATAAATACAATTAGAAATAAATAAAAAAAGCATAACAAAAAAATAAAAAAATAATTTAATTGCTCAGTTCCTGGTTTCTCTCATGGTTCATTCTTCAAGATTCAACTAATTGCAATCCTGAATAATAGACATCGTTAATCATCCCCCTATTTTTTCTTTTACCACTCTTAACAAGTTGTTGATAACAATTTTTACCTGTGAGCCACAGACCCAGTTCTTATATCACTAACAATAACAGGTTCTCCTTTTAAACCATTAGTGGTGCTGGTTATCACAACTCCTAAATTCTGACCTCGCTTGGCCAGTTTGACTGTGAAAATTCCACTGCTCGGTAAAACTGTTTCTAAAACAAAAAAAATATATATAATCAACAGAAAAAAACAAAAACGAAATATAAAATTTGAGTTATAACTAAAATACTGTCGTAGATACATATATAGTTTTATCATAAAGTAATCGGTCAAAACCACCACCATATTCACTTATTTATTTATTTTTATTTTATTTATTTCACATGAAGCAGGACACGCAAGACCGATGTTACTCAGCACTGACTGTGCAATCAAATATTACATAAAGCAATATTAACAATTAATCAATATTATCACAGTGTAGCGTGTCTCAGTCAGGACTCGGTCTTCAGTAAGCAAGACGTACGTTCTGCCACTGCGCCACAGTATATCTTACCTATGACATCAAATTCCACAGTGAGCATGAGAGGACTGCTGGCGTGCCGTATAATGTAGTTGGCCTCCTCCGCGGTTCCGTTAGCGGTGCACCAGTCGTTTATAGCCAGCACTCTGTCGCCCACTTGTAACACACCGGATCTGAATTGCAGAAAAATAAATAATATACTTAAGCCATTTTATCAATAAATATGGCATATTTCTAAAACATTTAAAACAAATAAAACCAGCATATTATGTTTATAAAAAATTCTAAATAAACGTCCTATGCTATTTTTTTTGCTAAAAAATTCTAGTGATAACTATTATTAAGGCATACCCGTGGTATTCTTTCGTAGCGAATTGCAAATGGGCAATTTTTTATATTTATTAAATATTCTCCACTAGTTTTTGTTCATTTCTAATGGAATTTTAAAAAAATTATAATGCAAAAATTTTCAACCTAAAATATGTTGAAAAATTAAAGGTTATTTACCTCAGTTATTTTTTATAAAATTTTTTACGTTTGTTTTTGCATAAAAATGATAAACGTTTTTTGAAGGAAAGATTGATTTAAAGTGAAGACTTAAGTAAATTTTCAAATAAGAAATTTTAAAGATCATAATTCTAATAAAAAATATATTATTTTATTATTGTTCAAAAAAATTACTACAAGAATGTTAATGCTCCTACTGAAGCAGCTGTTAAGATTTTAAAATTCGAGTTTAGCTGTCGTTTAGTATGTATTTTTTAAAATTTTTTGAAGCTCTGAATAATATTCAGTTTAATTTAATTTTTTGAAGCTCTGAATTTCTTGCAGTGTTTAAAGTGGTGAAACAAAAGTTAGAGTCGTTGGGAGTTTGATTCGCTCTTAAATTCTTTCTAATGGGTGTGGCATTGTGGCTAGAAAAGGCCGCTTTACCTAATAGCTTAAAAGTTTTTTGCGATCAAAAGGAGAAAAAAGTTTAAAAACCAAGGCCAAGTGTGAAACTTATTATCAAAAGTAGGCCTCACTGGCAATCAGTCAAAATTGCTGCGTTAAAATATTTTTCCAATTCTTCATAGCTTCTGGTTAAGCCGCTCAGAATTGATGTGAATGAAACCGGGGCATTAATTATACTTCCGCCGAGGTGAAAAAAAACAACGAAAAAGCCCACCGGTTTACGTTCGCAAAAAATAACTTAAATATTTGTCGCAATTCCATAAAGCGCAGCTGAATATTATGCGAAAATTCTCTTATTATCCTAAATATTTTTTAAAGAAAGCTTACTCAAAATTTTATATTTTGAAAGTGGTGGTGTTAAGTTTAAATATTATTCAATGTAGAAACAATTATCACCACCACTTGCGTCAGTACACGAGTGGCAATTGTTGCCAGTTGGTAAACTAACTCTAAAAATATTTATTGATAAAAGACTTAAAACAAACGTAGAACCACCCACGGCAGTTTCTAATCTGTTTTGTTGTTTGTTTGTTTATTCCTAAAAGAAGTTTCTGCAAGCGAAAGTTAAAAAGAAACATAAAATCAAAAAGTCCCTTTTTTCTCCTAATTTTAGATAAAAGTTAATTCCTTAATTTTTGTTTAAATAAAAAAACAATATGTATGCTAATTTTATATTGTAAAAGACCTCACACACAAGTAAAAATGCGTGAATTTTAAGGCAACAATAGCATTTAAAAAACATTATCAAGAAAAATATATAGGACAATAAATTTCAGCTTGATTTCAGGTTTTGGCTCAGGTTTCTAAGGAAAAATAACGTTTATCGTCTATGGCAGAGTTGCTCACGGGGTTTTATTAAAGATATAACATCATAATAAAGGAAAAATCTGTGACTTCATACATTGTTCAGACACATTTACTGCCCCAACTAGGACGAACTTTAGTTAGGGCTTTTAATGGCTCGAATTAGGACGTGCTCTGATTAAGGCTTTTTTGATTTTAATTTGATAATTGCATTTGATATGGGGAATATGGCTTTTATTTATTTATTTAAGTCTTGAGAAAAAAGTCGCTTTCTAAGAGAAAAAATTTTTTTTGTTATAATTTCGATACAAAAATCGTTACCATATGAATTTAAATAAAAAAGCGTTAAATTTGTGAACATAATAAAGCTAGGTAGCTAGCTGGCTTTGGCTTAGGTATATAATGCTTTAGCGAGTTTCGGATCAAAACTTTCAATTTTTCGAGTTTCAGGCCTGGACTTCAGTATATAATTAAACGATTTCAGAGTTTCGGCCTCCAGTTACCACTTAATTTTTCCTCTTCGATTTTTAAGTTCCCCAAATTTTTTTCCGATAAAGCGTAACCTTAAATTCAGCCAGTTTTAATTTCAGCCGCTGACTATTGTGCTTTGCACGCGCAAAATTATGTAAATCAGCTTTAAATACATCAAGATCAGTACATGACGATCAAACTATCCATACGTAGTTCATTACTTAACTTTGGGCATGGCAAATATCAACCGGTGTCCTAAATTAAATCTGGCCGAATTTAAGTCATTGTCTCTATTCCGAAATTATTGCTGCGTTATTCAAAAAAAAATTGCGTGATAATATTACTTTTCCGCTGGGCTCCCGCGTTCGATGTAAGAAATGAAGAGAGACTGTCTGTGCTCTTCGGTGGGCGAGGCGCTGCGATGGAGGATGAGGCCGAAACCCCCGCGGGCGTAGCTGTTCAACATCACCTCCATCACTTCACTGTGACACACTTGGCCGTTGGGAACGCCACTCATGGACGCGCTCATCGAACCTAACAAATAAATTATAATAATTATTCAATTTAGGATTAAATCTTTAAAGATGAATTTCATCAAAGCGAAGTTACCCTGTAGCGGGGTGTATGTTCAGGAACCACTCGTTCAATGAGACAATGTTACGTGTAGAAAAACATGTGACGCAATTTACAAATAATTACATTTTTTTATTTTTTCTGGCTTGCGCGTCTATTCTTTATTGACGAAGAGCGAATACGCTTTTTTAGTCTGAAGGACTTTAGTTTTAGGTCGGTATTCAATATTTTAGGACAATATTCACCGCATAAAAAATTTGGTAAGGATTTTCGCAGTATCATCTTTTGTACGCAATTGTTTAATTATTGTGACACACCTAAACACAGCGTTTATTGAAGCACTCATAAAGATGGCTGACAGGAAATCCCACGGTTTCATTACAAATTTTTCTTTCCAAATGTTTATCCTTAGATTTTATAACCAGCCAAATAAACTGATTAATTTTTGGCTGTGGCAAAACAAAGACGTATATCTAATTTTTAGTAGGTTTTCTCACAAAATTTTGTACTTTGTTATTATATCACCCTCATTGAATCAACTTAGTACACGGTAACTGCAAACGGGTTTCTCTTATGATGCGGTTGTGAACCAGGTACCTTCCATTATCTAACTGAAACCTCTAAGTGGGAACATTTTCTATCTAATAATTTATTGGGTTCATAAACAATAGTCTACATAAGACTGAATTTTGTACGGAAATAACTCAAGAGCAATCAGAAACTTCATAACTGTTTGCTGCGTTCGATTTGCGGCATTACCAAAAACTGCACGTTGTTTTGCCGTGAGTTTCACATTGTAAGCGAACATCCGGTGTCACCCCGTTGGTGTCGACACACTAATAGGAACGCTTCATTATAAATTTGTATACTACGGCAAAATGAGCCACAATTTGTATAAAAATAATATAAACAGCTCTTTGTTAACTACAGAATGAGTCACAGTCACTTGTGTTTTTGTACTGACTGTGGCTCATTTTCCCGAAGTAACGACGAAACGGTCTTTGCGAATGGCGGTGAATATGATTGAACGCTTTCATTTTTATGTTATCACTCCCTTATTTTTTTGAGTGACAAATGTACCACTCAGCCGCAACTTCTCATTTTAGTACTGGAAATAAAAGTTTAGAATGTTGTCCCTAAATTTGTCCTTTCGACCGGTATTTATTTGTTTTTAAAATCTACATGTCTTAAAGTATTTTAAGTGTTTAAATTTTAAAAAAATGTTGATAGAGATTATTTTTTTGTTTAGTTAAAGGTTTTTATAAAAGTTCACGAGAAGGCTTTGAGAAAATGCTAAACAAACATCATTGGATAAACGTTTGTTAATTTAGCGCATCTTAGAAAAACCTTTTTCTGAAGGAAATTAGACAAATCCCTGCTTAAAACCAGATTAAAATACTAAACTGAACATAAATACACACAGTTGCGCAAATAATATGTTTCTTAAACAATATAAATTCAGGAATTATATAAGAAAATTCCAATATTTTTCCCAGGAACACAATTGTTATTAATTTTAGGTACGGCTCTTTTTAATTTTTACTGCTAAGTTGAAGTCAGTTAAGGTGGCAGCAAAAAACTTACTGGAGGCAAATAGGAGAAAGAGTTGAGGAAACTAAAGGTGTTTTGGAGGCTGGTATAAATGGCAGATGCGCTGCAGCTTCTCATATTAAATGTAATACATATCAGGGGGGCAATATGAGGTAATTCAAAAATCTGCCTTGCATATAAGTAACGGCAATCAAAGGTTGAAATTTGTCATATCAAAAAAGTGGGACCCCGGTAAAAAACAACCTGCCTATCAAAACAGAGCACCCATTCTTGCGGGATAACGTGTTATTTTTTGGATATTTAATTTTTTTATTAGATTGTTTTTATTATGATTTAAAAAATTACAAAAAAATCCAAAAATATTATAATACTGAAAAATTATACAGCGAGGTATAAGCAAAATATATAAATATATTTTTGGTATAAGAATTTTATTAACATTTGCACCTTGAATAATTTTCGATAACTAAAACAAGCTTGATTATTAAGTTCAATTAATTATTTTTTTTAAAAAGAAAAAAATGCGTATAATACAAATATTAAAAAGTACGGTTAAAAACTGAATAAAGCATCAGTTTTTTCAACGCAAAAACATAAAATTTATATGTTTAAAAACAGCTGTTCTGTAACAAAGTAAAATTGTAGATGTTATTGCTAATAATAAATGTAGTTTGTTAGTAATTAGTAGGAAAAAGGGGGCAAAAAGGGGGCAAAAAGGGGTATTGATAGGCTACTTAAAATTTTAATATACCCTTTTGCTGTTTTAACTGAACAAAAAGAGATTTACAGGTGTCACTAAAATAAATAAGCATTTGTACCGGCTGCTTGCTTTGTGAAAAGGTTATAATAATGTTCAAAGCTTATTTTGAAATTTCAGTATTTGCTAAAGCTTTTTAATAGATTAACTTACTACACTAATATGAAATGCGTGACATAATCAATAACATTTATTTTTTCATTGGAATCAAAAAAGAGAATGTTTTAAATTTTATATACATTTACATGAATAAATGAATGAATGAATAAGGTTTATTTTGTCAGTAAAGAAATTACTACTGAAAAGGCATGTAAAAGTATATTCAGTAGAATTTAATTACTTTCTATTTACTTAAATACACGACAAAAACTTGAAAAATCCACTGTATCGAGCGAAACTTTAAAAATTCTAAGCGATTTTGCATAAACAACACATTCAGGCAAGCTATTTCATATTTTAACGCATATTTGTGAGAAATTATATTTACGAAAATCTAACATACACTTCTTTAATAATTTTAATTTATACATATGACCACGTGTAAAATATGGTGAATTTTCAAAAGCAAAAAAATTTAAAAATTTAAAATCTACATTTTCATACACTATTGTAGACCATACATAAACCATATTTTAACCTTCGCAAATCTAAAGAATCAAGATATAAAGCTTTTAAACGTGATTCATAATCACTATATGGAACATTGCAAGGCTGACAAATTTTGCGAGTAAAAAACTTTTGGAGTCTCTCCAATTTTGTGATATCGCCTATTATATATGGATTAAACGCTGAAATATTTGACTCTAACAGGGGTCTTACAAAAACTTTGTAACCACCTATGAGTAAAAAAGGATTCTCAGTATTGGAACAACGCAAGATAAGTCCTGCTCTAGTCTAGAATAAACTTTAGCTGCTATTTTTGCACAATAAGTGAAAAATTTCAGGTCATTTGTAATCCATACCCCTAGATCTTTAATAAGATTTACAGAAGCAATGTCGGTATTTTTTACTGACAAATCAGTGTTATCATTGGCTTTACGACAATAATAAAGCTTTCCATCATCTGCAAACAGCTTGATTTTACATCTTTCAACTACACAATTTACAATATCATTTATGTACAATAAGAAAAGACTATGATCAACTACAGACACCTGGGGAACCCCAGAAGTAACTACAACTTTATCAGACATGCTTTTTTCATCTACAACTGTTTGTTTGCGGCTTGTTAAAAAACTTTGATCCAATTTAACAACTCATAATTTATTCCATAGGCTTTTAATTTGATTAGCAGCTTAGAGTTAGAAACCGAATCAAAAGCCTAGGAAAAATTAATATAAATGCAATCAATATCAACAATATCAATCAATGCAATCTCCTATGTTTAGGTCTTTGGTCCGTTTTTCTAGAACAGATAATAGTTGAGTGTAAGTAGACCTTTTTTTCATAAAACCATATTTTTCTTCTGTTATTAAATTATGCTTTTTAAGAAACAATAATAGGTCGTCAACTATTATCTTTTTTTGCAATTTACATATTACACTTGTTAAACTTACACAGGTCTGTAATTTTTACATTTAGAAACGACTCCTTTCTTAAATATCGCGACTACTAGCGCAGTAAGCCAAATACAGGTAGTTTTTCCTTTTTCATGCTTATTCAAATAATATTGATAGCGGAAACGCTATTCCAGTATCAATTAGTTTTATGAAAATGGCTGGAAAGCCATCAGGAGAGCGCAAATTTTTATTTGAAAGTTTTTGAATAGCTTTAAGTACCTTAGCATATGTAAATGCAACAGTGTTAATTGAAGCATTGCCAGGTGCTTTACGTTCAAAAAAGGGCCTATCGCCGTTATCCGCAGAAAATACGGAGCTAAACTAGGCATTTAACAAACTTGCTTTATCCTGATCTTCAACATCAAAAGAGCCATCAGGTTTTTCTCACTGCGGTAATGAGTTGTTAGATTTAGTTTTAGAATTAAATAATCATAAAAGCTTTTTAAAATTTTAAAACCTATCAAATTTTGTTCTTTTTGACAGAAAAAGTTTTTAATTCATTCTCATATTTATTGGCGCATATTTTGTAAATTGGTAAAGGATATTTAAAGATACTCTATAAACCAACAATATACAAAGGAAACACTGTTGCTTTGTTATTTTTTTTGCTCAGAAAAGCCGAGCAGATAAAATTTAAGTTTCTAGTTAAAACAAAACGTTTTAATTTTTTTTAATATTAAATTCTTACTTTTCAAAAAAATAATATTTTACTACTGCAATTATTTGTTTAGAACGCATAATAGTTCGTAATAACAATTAAACGATGGTTTTCGATTTTTTGTGTGGTAAAATATTTTGGATATTAAAAACAATTACTTAGTCTTTATCAACATCAATTTTTATATCTCAACTAAAATGGCTATAGGCACCTTGCACTGGAACTCGGTTTATACATGAAGTATGCAATACACATAGTGAGTCACCATAATGGATAATTACCGTATCTCATACTTATTTTTTGTAGTATGCAGATCAACGGATCGAAAGCGCGCGAAATTTCGATCGGTTGATCTGCATACTACGAAAAATAAGTAGGAGATACGGTAATTATCCATTATGGTGACGCTTATGTATATTGCATACTTCATGTATAAACCGAGTTCCAGTGCAAGGTGCCTATAAAATTATTTGTATAATCAGATCACCAGAATAATTTAGGCATATTAAAAAGCAACAATAATTTAACGCCCAAATTAGGATTCCTCACTTAAAAAAATTATTCAGTATTTTTCTTTAAATATGTACTTACCAACGCTGTAGCATAGTTATTTCAGTAAAATACTTTAAAATATCATCATAATAAACGATTTATATATAATTAATATTCCAGTGAAAACATTAATCAAAAGAACAGGAATCTTAAGCTATAAATATCCTATGTTTTTTTTAATTTATAGTTTATACAATGTAATCTAAGGCATATTTCTAAAAAAAATAAAAGTTATCCGTTAATAAATGATCTCTTTTTGCTTTTCTGCTTTCGTGTCAGCTTGGTATTTTTTGTTTTATGAAATATATAGTTTTAAAAAATGTTTGGAAAAACAAAACGGCATAACTCAAGTTCAAACAACGTAAAACCTAGTATCAAACTTTAAACGTTCATTTAGACCACATTTATCACTTTTAAATCTCAAATTCTCAAACTCTATTCTTATTTATGTGCACATGAATAATGAGACGAGTCAACAAGTAAACGCATTACTGCGGATTGATCTGTCTTAAATAATATTTTTGTCGATCCTAAGTTCCTGTTATAATGGCATTAGAACATCTTATATGAATTTAATCTCAGGGCAACATCTGGTGGTAATTTCATTTAGAGCGGTCTGACTTTGTGCTCTTGATGCTAAAACTTTACTGAAAGCTAACCGGCTTAATTTCATCACCGCAAGCTTTATCTTACAATTGATCCTTTCTTTGTTATACTTTAGTTCATAATCCTCTTTATAAAGGGGCAGTCTCACAAGTCATATTTCTATGTAGCCCAGAAAAACTACGTTTTTAATCTTAAAGCCATACTTCAAATTTGATCAAAGAGCTAAGGCTACATAAACATTTTCCATATTTAACTGAACGAAGAATAGCGACAAAAATATTAAGAA
>JASAMX010034617.1:0-29686 GCA_030248175.1 Microlaimidae sp. YZB2_3
ACGCCCCTGTTTAGGAGGCGGAGCTCCGGAACTTTCTCCACTATAAATGGCCGGAGCTCCGGAGCCTAATATAAGAGGGTAGGACCATCACCACTGAATATGAATTTATCCATATAAATGATATGTTTGTACGGTAAGCTAATTACGCAACAAAGTTGTAGTTTTTACAATTAAAAAAATAATTGGAATTAAAAATCATACTCACAACAATTTTTGACAATTTCAAAATTGTCACTTTTTAAATTTATAGTTGTTTCTGACGCACGCAAATATAAACTTCCAATTTGAAAAGTGTCGGCGATTTCAAGATTGTGGATTGTTGTAAGTGTGATTTTTTTTATTGCTAATGCATCAAACCATAGAAAAACTACAACTTTGATGTGTAATAAGCTCACCGTATAAACAAATCATTATCATATGGTATAAATTTCTATTCAATGCGCAAATGCACAAACCAGATACTAAAGGCAAACCCAACGTGTCTGGTGAAGATGTTCAGTGCAAAAATGAAAGTTTTTTCCCAACCTTTTAACGAAATTTAATACTTTTATACTTAGCTTTAGCCGTGCAGTTGCAAATCATGAAATATTAGCTTTCGTGCACAATAAATAAAGGTCAAAAGATAATCGTAATTTTTGCAGGTGGTGCTTCAACCCAACTATATTACACCGGAGAGAGCAGAAGTGCACCCAGGTGTAAGTGGGAGCGGAGGGTCGAGCGGTGGCCACACTACTAGGGGAACCGCCACAGTCACCATTCAGTTCAACTACGACACCGGGAGGATCCAGCACTTCACCACTCACAACTGCAACGAGGCCGTACAAATTGTATAAAGAAAATATCATTTTTCCAGTCCCTTTAGAAGCTTGTTTTATGCTTTTTTATACAAATATTTTAAAAGTTTTATATTGTGCTTCATAAGCTGTGATAATGTATTATATTAGTTTGTTTGTGATTTTTGCTTTAAACTGCGTTGTTTTATTTTTTTTAAAGTACTTTTTAATATAAATTTTATTGCGTTTATTTAATGCCACATAATACTGGAAGTTTTAAACACCGAATGGACGGTCCAAAAACAATAAAAATTTGGCTTTTTTCAAGAGCACAACATTAATTCAAATGAAAAAATAATCGTCATAATAAAATCACAATGTGAATTCAATGGTGTGTGCTTGAAGAATGTCAAAAATATTGTATGGTTAGCGATATAAATATTAAGGGGTTTCAAAAAAAAATTATAAAACACTTTTGAAATTAAAAACAGCATGAATAGATTTTTCTATCTTTTTTTCCAAGACACCAAAAAAGATGTGTAAGTGCGCACACAACTTGTTTCGTTGTGCGGACTTTCACACAACTATGACAGACCACTCAATTTGAAGTAGGAAAAACATAAAGAAAACGGTACTTTGGGCTGAACTTTATTTATCAAAGAACGGTTGTTTGTTTAGACCGAGATCGTTGTTTAACAAGATTGATAAGCTCACAGCACCAAATATGTTTTTGTAAACTATCTTTTTAACTTAAGAATCGTTTGTCAGTTAGCTAAAATGGTAGTTTTTTTTGAAATATTTTTGATTTTCAATATTCCATGTGATTTCAAAACCTTTGCTACGAATTTTGATATCCAATGAAGGTGTTTTGTTTTCGTGATAAAACCCGATGCGATATTATAAAATAGTTTAATTTATTGAAAAAGTTTGCAAATATATTTTCAAGCAAAAATAAAAGGTCACACAGCACCTTCAGTCCGATTTCCAATAGAAATTTTCTAAATAAGTAATATTTAGCATTAGGGTAGTGTATTTAATTTCGGCACTTTTTTGTTTTTCCGATGTAACTTTTCACTGTATGGCCAGATTTTCATGTTTGATAGCTCATTTTGAAGCTTTCACGATACTGTGATGCGTCACAAAAGTTTCACTGTACGAAAATAGTTTTTTACTTAATTAAATCAGTTTTTTAAAAAATGGAAAATTACCAAAATTAAATGTGTGCATTTAAATGCGGCACTTTACAAACAATCGATTGTTTCTCAGTCAAAAAACCATCATTTTCAAAAATTTAAAAGCCCATCATTATCTCCAGACAGTTTTCTTTAATTTAAGTTTCTACTTGTTGTTCAACGTGTAACTGGCAAAAAGTTACAGCTAAAATGCCAAATGGTATTAAAATGAGCAACATTTGGGGAAAAACTGCATTTAATTTCCGCACTTTCTGAAAGGACCCTCTTAATCGAGTTTAAGTGCAGTGTCATGACCCCCACACATTTTAACGTTGTCTTTTAACTATTTACAACTACAATTTAACACCCGACCACATAATTCAACCCGTTTTTACCTACAGCAATATGTGTGCCGAAATTACACTATTTTATTTTATAACGATTGCTCACCACAGACGCAACTTAAAACCACGGGGACTAAAAATTCGGCAAATAGACTAAATTTTACCAGGACAGTTTAATTTTTAAACCAATTTATTGCGTAATCATGAAATGCCCATGTTCTAAAAACGAGTAACAATATTATTTTTTATAAATCACACAATTTCATATGAAAATATCATAACATAACAAATAAAAACCTCACGAAAGTCATCTACATATAATTAGCTCTCATTTGAGCTATCAAACGTCGTATTTCGTCCAGGATTTCCAAAGATATAGTCCAAAATCTAAAATGCCCAATTTGGAAAAGTGCCGAAATTAAATGCACCACCCTACAATTTATCAGTTATATACAATGTAAAAGCTTAAAGCGTTATTAAAATTTATAAAAATCAATTATTGTTTTTAGTTAACTGACAGAATCACAGCGTTCGGTATGAATAAGATAAAATGTTTGAATATTATAGAGTATTTTTTATTTCACATTCTATGGACCTACCTAGAATAACTAAAATTGGATCAGCGGTCTCAAAACGAAACAAAGTTTTTAAATGCATTTCATTCTAATAATTTTCAAACTGAAAAACCTACAAATAATAAAACATATAAAAACAGGGTTTAGCGGCTTTTTAAATTAAAGCACCACAAATTGTTTGTTTTTCTGATTAACCCCAAAAAAATTTACATATAAAAAACCTTAGTTAAGCAAAAAAATAGCTTTAAACAGTGGCAAAAAATTAGCAAAGAATACCTGAAATTGTTTTAATATTGTTGTAAAATCTCTCTTTCTTAATAAAATTGGGTAAAATTTATTTATTTCATAAAAAATTCTTATTTCGTGGACCCGGGATGGGAATCGCGGGCCCAAAATTTTGTTATGCTAGGTAGGTCTATACCAAAACGTTTCTTTTAAAGATTTGAATACAATTTTGAAAAAAAAAACTTAAAATTTTTGTCTTTTAAACTTAAAAAAACAAATCACTACCTCAAAAACTATTATGAATAAAAAAATCCGTTCATTACATTTTCAAAATTCAGCCGTATGCAGTAGTCACTAATACAAACATAATAACAAAGATCAGCTTTGAAATGAAGATAAGTTTGATAATATTTCTTTTTGTCTTCATAACTATTGTCAATTCTCACAGAGCTCATCAGAAAGCAAATCATCAGAAAAATAAACTGAATTGGTACGATATCAAAGGCACTAAAAGAACTAATAATGTAAAGGATAAGCTTAACTGGTACGATATTCAGAGCAATGCAGTAAATCATAAGGTACGATTAAGTTTTAAAAAGGTACAGTAATTAAATAGGAATTAATAGTGTTCTCAATCTAAAAAGAAGAAATTCAAATTTGAGGTCAGGTCTATATTCCATATATTTTTATGTCGGCTAGACATTATTCTCTTTCAATTTTCCATTTAGATAGTATTTTCATATGCTTGTCATCTAACCGTGTTATCTACAAATAAGCATTAGATAATACTCAGTGAATAATAATTGTAATAAATACCTTGTAACAAGAGTTTTCCGCCAAAAAATATTTTGTTATTTTTTGCAGTTAAGTATGTGAAGTGCACGAATTGGAATTCTGTAATAAAGAATCACGACGGTTAATTCCATGTACACAAAAGTCTCGAGCAAATTTAAAAATAATTTGTATACGACGTTGGTTAACAAAAAAAAAAAAACACGATCATAACACACGAAAATAGCATAAACATAAAACAATTTTTTTAAAGATAGCTGGTTGTGCATATGTTTTTCTTCCTCATTTTTCCCGGTCTTATAAAAATTATTTTCTATTCTTCTCGAGACCCTTGTGTACATCGAATTAAGTGTCGTGATTCTTTAAATTCTTTTACAAAAAATCCTGTTTATTTATCATCTTTAAGCTACTTTTACAAGAAAAAAAATTCAATGGCTAAAGTTGGACCGGCAGCGACCTGCCTAGGGGTGGTCCACTAAACGAGTGTTAACTGTGTTAGCACATTGTTAAATCTCTTGATCATGTTTTATTTTCCTATTTTTTGGAAAATCTTATTATATTTTTTGTTTAAATGGAATAAATTGATGTTTTAATAATTTTAAAAGTTTATAGAAAAATAACTCCTATTTAGAGTTTTGTTAACCGCCAACTAAAGGTGGCGAGTTTACTAGCTTGTGTATACATAACGAATAAAATTTAATAAATTATCAAATCACCTTTGAATTTTTTTAGCTTTAAAATGTCATATAGTATTCGTGATCACGTCATATATGTTTTGCTCCGTGGGATAGGTTGTCGGAGGAGCAGCGGAAAAACAGGGCTTCAAAATATAGGTGTGAATATGGCTAAAAGAATGCCACGCGGGCGGGTTATTAGAAAGGCGCCCGCGCGTTATTAGACATAAATGTAGGCGTCCATTTATGCGCGCGGTGTCCTTTGATGCGCTGGGGATTCCTTCCGTTTAGAACAATGGATTTTGACCAGGGTGATTATCATATTTCAAAAAGGAATACAATGATCACTTTTGTTATCCTTGTTTTCAACAGAAAACAAAATTAAAACATTATCATGAAAAATTAAAATACTATCAAATAAAAATTAAAACAATATCAATACGTTAAATGAAATAAAACTTGGCGCCCAAAATTAGAAACCTGGAGCCAAATTTTAAAGTTGCTAGACCTTTTACTTGGGATCAAATTTCCTATTTGCCTATTTTCCTATTGCCAAATTTTACTGAATTTATTACTCGCGGCTTCAAATATCTCGTTTTTTTATTAAAAAAATTTAAATCAATAACGCAAAAAACAAGCAATCTGGTGGAGGGATTTTATTCTTAACATTTTCTTCACAAGTATGTCTTACCAGAAATATATAATACTATATATTTAATATATAGTATTATACATCTTTGGTCTTACCTTACAAAATATTGTCTCACACAAAAGTTAAGAACAAAATAGAATTCGTTCGTTAAAAAATCAAGAACTTTCAATATGCAAACTAATAAAAACAGAAATTTTGTCGAAGAAATGTGATACAAAATACTGTACATTTTATAATAAGGTTACAATTGATAAACATTGGGTGCACTTAATAATATTGTTTTAAGGAAAAAGTTTAAAAAAACACGATAAATCTCAAAAACAGTTAATAGGTAATTAGAATTAGCTGAGTGGATGTGGATTCAGAATAGTTTCATAAATTTATGCAAACAGGAGTCCACAATCTTGATCTGTTATAAAAGTATATAAGTTTTAGCAAAATACTGTAGAGGGAAATTGCCTGAATCTGGTGGGATTTTGGGAAAATGAGCTTGGATCACAGCTGGAAATATATCACAATCACGGGGGAAAAATCCGCGGATTTTACAAGACAGCAGTTGAAACTTCTCCGGGCGCATCGGGTAATTTATTATAAAATTATCTTTTTTGGATATACATTATGCTTATATGCTTCTGGAAGGAGAGACACGCGGGTTAGTCGTTTTTCATAAATTTTGAGAAATATTTAATTTGTCTGCAGAAATATTAAGAAAAATGGATTAAAACAAGATCAAATTATAAAAAACCTATAATTTGAAACATTAATATATCAATATTTTTAAACACTGTAAAAGGATTAATTCAAAAAGCATCAGCAAAGTGCATCCCAGATAGTGATAATTTTACGTATTCGGTAATATTCAACACGCGTTTCATAGGTACTTGAGTACAAAAATGGTATAAAATTGAGAAAAAATATAAGCGCAGTTGTTATATTCTGAAACTTCGAAATAATATATTATTAAATATTATGACAAAAACTTACTTACTTAACGACAAAAAATAGACCTTTCTTTAAATGACCTAAGAAAGTGCGATGACAATTTTAAAAGAAAAAGTTTAGGAAGCGAACGTGTACCCGTTATTGGACACAAAGTTGGAAATCTGATTCAGTTTACTACTTTTTGGAATGATAAAATCGCATCTTGGGTTGGTCAGTGCCACGATCAGACGGACTTACAAGAACATGCCCTTCTAACAAGCTGGGTCCACACGAATTTACACCATACTTCTTGCGATCACTGGAAATCCAACAGGTTAACCACATTTTGTACTCAAAAATTGGTAAATAATATTTGTGGATTAACCCGTTCCCGTAATTGCCTTTTCCTTGGTTACAACCGTGAAACCTTCGTGCGACCAATGTCATACTTCCGTCATACATAATTTTTTGCGCGGGTAGTGCCCAGTGAAGGAGCAAATTGAAATAGTTAAAGCGGCACGGTAGCAATATGCAGATTTTTGTCACGGATACAGTGTTTTACGTAGGATATTTCATGTTGCAAAAATTTGCATATTGATACCGTACAGCTTTAGCCATTTAAATTTTCTCGCTCACTGGGCACTATTCGCGCACAAAAATTATGTATGACGGAAATAAAACCTAGGTCATGCGAAGAGCTTACCGCAGTAAGGTTTACGTACATTTGTCATACGAAAATACCACCACTGTGCAACAAGAGTTTTACCTTTGTCGTACGGAGGTTTCACGGTTGTAGCGGGGAAAAAGGCCTTCACGGGAACGGGTTCAGCCTCGAGTCTTGTTTACAGAAAATACTATATAACGTCCACTCAGTTGAGCAAATTATCATGCTATTGCAAATTAAATGACACCGTATGAAAATTATTTGTTAGCTGAGATCATGAATTATGTAGTTCCTTTGTTTCTACTATGAATCAGGTGCTTCTGCTGCTTGGATTAAGGTTTAGCGTTTAATTTATACATCCAACTTTAATGTGGATTTTTGACAATGTGCAACGCTGTCTAACCAATACTATTTTGAATTGCGTTACGGTGAGCCGTGAGGACTGTTTTATTTTCAGTTGGCCCCAACTGGTTCTAGAGTGGGCACTCCTTAAGTAAAAAATATTTACTTGCATACACAAAAATGAGCAATGTATCTAGTAAAAATTATTTAAACATTTGGTGAAAGGAAAATTACAAGCTTCATGAAATTTTTTTTGCTTTCTTTTAAAATCGGCTACTACTAGCAATAGTACGACGTTGTTTGTTTCTGAGAGAAGTATGCATTCATTAACATCACAAGCTAAACTTTTTTTAATATGGACTATAAGCAGCATAACAAAATTTTGGGTCTGAAAAGTCCCGACCAATCAAAATTTGTCTTAAAAGTAGTTTTACACAAATGCTTAAAAATTAGAAATGAACAATAAAGTTAAAACATTGTGAACAATTTTTATAATTTTTGGCCATCGGTTTAATCTATTTTTCTAGGACCGGACCTATATTTTTTAAATGTAAATTTTTGGGTTAACCAGAAAGAGAAAAAAAAACTGTTTGTACTAAAAAAAAAACTTAATAAAAATAGATTATATACTATTTTTAGCCACAAAAAATATAGTATTTTTAGCCCCAAAAATATAATATTTTTAGCCCCAAAAAATAAAATTCAACTTAATTGCGAGGATTTTATTTTGGAAGGAAGGACCCAAATTTGGAAGCTCTAGGAACCTACAGCGTGTAAATATTCATATTCATAGGGCATATTAAATATAAACATATGCTTAAAAGCCACTTTAAAAACCGGAACTAGTGTATCTGACTTAATTTCGGCCACCAATTTAGGGTGTTAGAAAATTGGCTTATTTTTAAAACACAAAAAAACTAGCACAAAAGTAACTGGATTAATGTCGAATAAAGCGTTTTTGCAAAAAATTTTTATTTTTGTTATTCTACATTATAAAAATTTTCATACAAAAAGTGAATTTTTGTGATTTTCTTAATTTTTGCTTTGTGTTTAAACTGCATCAAATTTAGAACAAAGCAATCTATAACCTTAAAATATCTTCTATTTAAGGCTCAAAGTTTTTAATTTTCATGTTTTGATATTTTCTTCAAAATCACTTTGAAATGCGTTTAACTAAATAAGGGAACTAAGGGTGCAACCAAAAGCTGAATTTAACCTAAAAAGATCCGGTAGTAAAACACGGAATTGCAAGTAAAAGTAAAACCCTTAGTTTTCCAAGGCCCCCGCCAGCTGAAACGTTTTTTAGCAACTTATGCTGTGAATATTTCGCTGGGTTCATTACACTGATCCGAAGAGTCAGCTCTAAAGGCAATCGCTCAAGGATCTGCCAGGTGGGTGCGGCGTAGCCAAAAGTTGAATTTAACATAACATGTTTTCCAAATGGTTTACAAAAATTAGTAATATAATATCTCATTTTTGAGTCAATTTTTTTGCTTTCGGTTTTTTATACCATAAACCATGCATTTTATTTTAGATTTGGTCAAAACAAATTCGTGAGAGTTCCTCTAAACAACCGAATCAAGCGGGCCAGCCCTGGAGGATGAAAACCAAAAATCTTCCATTAAGTGGTCAATGAATTCTCCCATTTAAAAATGACCGTGCTCACTCAAATTCAAACGAAAGGTGAACATGTGATGTCAATATTTGCATATACCTTAATATTTTAGAATATTATTATTTTCAATATTATTGTGGAATTAGAAAATTTATGATAGCCATTGCGATTGCACACTAAGTATCAGTAATTTGATCACGTGATACAACATCATTATATGCACAGAAGCTGTGTAACGCTATTTTAGCAAAGCTGACACTACGAATCTTTTTTAAGACTTTTAATAACTTTTTAAAACATAATTTATTAGGTGTGTTGATAAAAACATATAATACAATTTTTATATATAACTTCATTTTTTACACATCATTTATTTTTATACAATATCAAATTATAAATTATTATGAAAAAATTCTATAAATTTACGACGAGCTTCAAGTCTTAAATGATCATTTCACTAAATTAAATAAAACAACAGTGGGTTAGTAGCAGTAAAACCATAAAATTTATCAAAACAAAAATATTTTAACAAATAAAGATTCGAATATAGAAAATTTTATGTTGATTATTAAACAAAATGTTTTTGCTCGAACTCGAAGTCGGGAATCATCAAAGCCGTATTTTTGGTGGTATACTACAATTTCTAATTCGTAAAACATTATCACGTGTGCCCAAGTGGCTGAGTTGTTTGAGTATTATAAGGTAAAGATTATTATTACTTTGGTGTTGTTTTACGTTTCCTATTTTACTTGCGTCCGATTATGGTTTTTATGTTCACAAGAAAAATCAAATAAACTTAACCTAAAATGATACCTCTTTCACCGTTTATCAATATGCATTAGGCTATAGTTAATTATAACAATTATATGATTATTGGTTAGCTCTAAATCTTACCACAAATATAAATTTGTTGTTAACGTTGTTAATTTTTAAAGATAATAATTGTGCTTTTTTAATATCGTTAGCAGATACAAATTTTATTAAATTGTGATACTGCAAATAAAAATAATGACGGGCAGTTGCAGTCAGAGCACACATAACGAGAATAAAAGTTAAAAAAATAAAATGAAACACAAACAATAAATTTTACAAAAATGCCGCAAGAAAATTTTAATCAAAATAAAACAATTTAGAAAAACAAATACAAAGATTGGAGGAACTAAACTCAACGGCACTGTAGAAGCGACAGAGCCGTCTCGACAGCCGCCGCGCAGAATAATTATAAAAAAAAATAAAAAAACAAAACGGAAATGCCCATTATTTAAATTAATTTTATTATGCGGCCCCCATTCGTAAAAAATACAGCTAGAATAAACATTGAATGTTTTGAATTTTGTTTTAATTTAAACGTAGCGAACTGAGTCAGTTCATTTTGTAATTTACATATGATGGACCAAAGTCTTATACAAAATCTCTAATATTTATTCTATATAAACATATTAATATAAAAACATAGGTAAAAAACATATATTATGACAGAAAGTAATTTTTTCATGATTTCTTAATATTTTTCTGCACAATAAATGACGTTTTTAGATTTAAATTGGTATATTTTTAGTTTTATTTTTTTAATTTAACCATTTCAAGTATTTAAAAATGGATTTGAAATCAACTGCTGGCATTAATTCAACAACATTCAGTGTTTAAGTAATGTCGCTTCCTGGTGGTATTCGAGTTTAGTGATAATTTCAGAGCTCCGAGCTCCGCGCTTTTTGTATTAATTTCGTAAATTAAAAACAATCCCAAGAATTATTTTGTTAAAAATTTTTTGTGAACTATTTTTTTAACTTATCAAAAACAAAAAAATATCGCAAACAAATGCGCATGAAATAATTTAAAAATATTTTAAGTTTAAATATTCTTGAAATCATTTAAAAAAAGCCAAGATCTCTTCGCTTTAAATGGCCAGACTCCGGCACATGATATTAATAAGAGGGTAGATCACTAGTTGGAGCTAAAACCATATCGCCGTTACTATGACACAATTAGTCGGAATCGTGAACTTAAGTGACTCTTTTTATCTGCTAACACACAGATACTGTAAACGTTATAAGTCAGTTATGATTTTAAACTGATTGTGATTCTTTACGTCAGAGTAATGACGATATAATAAAGATTGATTGTTAAACCGAGTGTTATAATATTTAATAGAGTCAGTTTAGTATTATATTTTATTGCAACATTTGAAGTGGTGTTTAGCTTTGCATAATTGCACGTGGACAAATCTCCACTCGCGGGAAAATCCAATAAAGAAAACAGCTATATAATTTTTTGTTTTAGGCTTCGTGTACATAGATGTAATTTAAAATGCATTAAAATGATAGCTACAGGGTTTCGGATACAATCAAGACTTAAGTTTGTAATAAATAAGCGGAGGGGCGAGAAATGTGCTTAAACTGTAAAGTTTTGATATTAGACAAGATCATACGAATTTAACTTTCGCGTACTAAAAATGGAGGTGTGATTAAAATCAAGGGGTGCGGGACCTACGAATCCGGAATGTTTTTTATTAATTGTAAAGTTTTAAAAGAATCATCATTCTCTAAAAATCACATTTAAGCAATTTTAGTACTAAATAAAACCTCTAAATTGTAGAGGGTGTCTTAAACCTCTCTTAAAATTTTACATAAAAAAACTTCTACACATATTTTTGGTTTGGTTTGTCTCTGCAAACTTGTGTATTGTTTTATATTATTTTTATTACAACTATCTTTAAACGACGAATACTTTAAATAAAGTAAATCTAATAAAAGAAATAGTAAAATTGTATGAAAAAAAGCTAAGATTATCAAATCCAAGCATAGGTGAGCACGGTCGGGGAAGCTAGGGGGGGGGGTAGTTACCCGGGGTAAATCGAATTTTGAATTCTGGGAGGGGGGTCCCAGGGGGGTCCGGACCCCCCTAGCTTTTTAGGCGGGTCGACCCAGGGTACGAAATTTTGAAATCTAGAGGGGGGTCAGGTGAGGTCCGGTGTCCAAAGCAAAACAGTTTTAAACCATAATAACTTTAATAATTGTTCTTTTTATAGGATAATACTACATTTTATTGAATAAAAAGCCATATTCATGTATAAAAAGGGTGTAAAAGCATGAATATGTGATAAAAATTCACGTTTTTTGGAAGAAAATTTAGTATAAAAAAGGTACCTAAAATTTTCCCGAGGGGGGAGGGGTGGGGGTCAGATTTCAAAATCTAAAGGGGGGTCAGGGGTAAAAAATTCGGAAATTTAGGGGAGGGGGGCCCCCTAGATTTTCGTCTAGGGGGGGTCCCAAAATTTCGAGGCTGGGGGGTGGACCCCACCCTGCCCCCCCTTTCTCACCTATGAATCCAAGTATTTCTACAAAAACAACAAAATAAACCGAGAAAAGTGGAGAAAATAGTTGTATTAATAAAAAATAAAAACAAAAACCAATAAATAGAAAATAAAAAAAAACAAACAAACAAACATAGACCAAAAAATATTTTCCGAAATACTTTACGCTCCTACTTTCAGACGCATTTATTTTCGCGTTACATAAAAATAAAATAATAAACTAAATTTGATTTAAATTAAATTCTAATAGTAAACGAATACAGCGAAACTTGTATGTGGGTGTGTTTTATAATTAACTCATTTTCATATACTATAAAACGGCTTAATCGTTTAAAAATTTTAAAACAAAGTTGTTTACGTCCTATAAAAACAAAATTTTACGTCCTATTTCATGTCACCTACATTTTCCCACACTTTTTTAGAAATAACATTTTAATTGATTGGCTATTTCAAAACGATAATCTTCCTACTTGTTTCTTCACTTTTCTAATTTACTTATTAATTGACTGTTAGTACACGCAGACCTGTGCACGATCTGGAAATTCCCCCCCCCGACCAAACATGAAAAAGTACCCCAAAATTATGACGCCATCATCACGAAATTTTTGCAATTTTTAGCCTATTTCAATGCATTTTAAGCCATTTTAAACCTATTTTTACCTTATTTTCGCTTTTTTATCCCTTTTTCCTTCTTGTTTCCTTTTTTTCATTTTTTTTCTTCCTCCCCTGCTTGCCGCCCTCCGTTTAAAAAAAGTTGCCCCCGTTTTGGAATTGCCCACCCCCAATAAAACCCTCGGGGGGGGGGGCAGTGCACAGCAGCAGAGGTCTGTAAACGCATAGATATAGACGGTCACCGCAGCTAGGTGGGGAGAGGATTATGCCCAGGTAAGGAAGGGTACGTTTTATTTAATATTTTGTGGGTAAAATAGAGTATTTAAGTAAAAAATGGTGTAAAAATAATGATTTCTGTTACAAATAGGTGTTAGAGAAAACTTAAGATAAAAATTGTACTCTAAATTTTTTGAGGGGGTGAAAAAATTCCATAGATAGGACAGGGTTAAAAAATTGGAAATTTTTTTTGGGGGGAACGGGGGAAATTTTTTCAAGGGAGACCCAAAATTTCAAGATTAGGGAGATGGTGGATGGATCCCTTCCTGCCCCTCCCCCATTCATCACCTATGAGTGCGCGGATTTTAATAATTCTTTAATCTCACGTAAGTGAGATTAAGATCTAGAAAGTCCGTTTACAACTGTATTTTTTGGTTGAAAAACCGCGCAAGAAATATTGAACGTACTAATAAACTGAAAATCATACTGAACGTTCAAATAACTGTGGGCTATCAACCTAATTTAAATTAAACGACACCGCATGCAACTTATTTATTACGTGAGATTTCTGAATACATACCTCGAAAAAATACGACATGGTACGCGGGATTTAAAAGTTTTAGAAAATATCAAAAAAAAATGGAGCGAAAAAACTCAGGTTTTAAAGAGGAATATTATAGCAACAGAAAGTACTTGAAATCATTTTAAAAATAAAAGTAGATTCTTATAGGAAATGAAACGCTGATTATAAAGCACACAAAAAACCAATAAAAAATATTCACTATACGAGCCGTATTTTTGTAAAGTGGAAACAGTTAATACTGGTTGTAAAACTAAGCTTTTGGATACTTAGACTTCGATTTTAAAAAGTTATAGAATGAGTTGTTCACTATCATAGGTGAGCATAGGGGGAGGAGGTCGGAGTAGGGTCTACTCCTCCCTTCTAGCCTCGAAATTTCGGACCCCTCACCCTAGAAAAATTATAGGGGGTGGGGATCTCCACCTTACCTCCCCCCAAATTTTAATTTCTTTCCCCTGACCTCCATTTGAAATTCGAAATCTGACCTCCTAGTGAAAAATTTTAAGTACTATTTTTATCCTGAATTTTCTTTCAAAAACACCGATTTTTAACACAAATTCGTATTTTTTATATTTTTTTGATATCTAAATAGCGCATTTTGGTCTAATAAAATGTGGTATTATCCTATAATTTTTCTTATGATGGCTTATAAGTATTTTGTTTGGACACTAGACCCCCTGACCTCCTTCTAGATTTCTAACAAATCTACCCCGGGTTTACCCCCCTTAGAAAACAAGGGGAGGGGAACGAATCCCTTCTGGATCCCCCCTTTAGCTTTCAAAGGACTATTTACGGGTAGGATAGTCACCCCCCTTCTTGTCTTCGGTCCTTGCTCACCTATGTCCACTACCACTAAATTGCATTTAATTAGATTATCCATCCTTATATGTGCCAAAGCCATAAATGTGCGCACCTTTTTATCCGTGTGAAATAACGATATCATTCTGTTAGTTCAAAATTAGTTAGCATATTGATATTACAGCTACAACAATATTATTTTGTTCTACTTCATGAATTCTTGATAGTTCAAAATTAAGTTGATCAATTTTTTTTAGTTTCATAAAGTTGGCGAGTTTCAGTTCAGTATACTATAATATTTCCGAATTATTTTTAAGCTTCTTTCCGATTTCAGTTCGAGAAACAGTTTGAGATGTACAATCTTGAATAATAGATAGTAAAGCAGAAAACTAAAGACTAAGCAGTTCTGGTGGCGGGAAAACATCACTGGCAGCTGGATGTCGATTGGCCACGTGGCAAATCTTCTTGTGTCTTTGTAAATTGGAGCTCGTCTAAATATAGGATTATTTTATTCATTTAAATTTATCCAGATAGCATAAAAAGTTACAAACAATACTAACAAATTTTATCGGCTAAACCAGTTTTTTAAAATAAACTAGCCAAAGCATTAGTAAAGTTCGATTTTCCTACCGTCCCAGATTAAGCTCCGGAGCTCACGGAGGGAGCTCTGGATCTCCGCCTCTAAATTTGAAGTTTATTTAAGCATAAAATATATTTTAAATTATTCTATTCGTATTTTTAGGCTTGTTTTTTTATTGTTTTTAATAAGTTTAAAAAAAAACTTAGGTTACAAAAAATTTTGACTAAAAGATAATCTATGGCATAGCTTTTTGGTTATTCAGGAAATTAGTACAAAAATAGGGCGGAGCTCTGGAGCTGCGGGGAACATCAATTTTCATTATAAGCATTAGGGATATTTTTATTGGCCGAATTAAATTTTCCAGAGCCTCTCATATATAAAGCGAAAGAAATCTCGAGAACTTCTTCCTTGTTATGAGAGAAAAGTTGTTTTGAAAAAATCTAAGTGCCATAGATAGATTTTAAGATAAGACAGGTACGATGAAATGTGTAAAATTTTTGCGCTTTGTTTTATTTAAGAATTTTAGTTTAAAACTAACTAAGTAAAAAAAACCATGTAAGTCTTATTAAAATATTAATGCACGTTCCTGGTGAACGATTCAAAAATTTTTACCTACCTGAAATGTTTTTCCACAAACACAAACGACCCGTTTGTCGTTGGAGTGAAGACTCTCAATGTGTCTCTTGAGGGTCTCCCGCTGAGTAAATTTCTTACGGCAGTGGGGACACGTTTCGGAAGCATGTGCATGGGCCCGTAAATGTCTTTCTAAAAACCAAAAAATAATTCGCGTTACAGATTATATATTTTTAAACGAAATATCTTTTTTTCTAATTTTTAGAAGTGTAGTCTTTTCTGAAATTGTTAAATGACAAACCTGCGTTCCTAATTTAAAAGTCAAAGGTAATTTTTTTTGTTAAAAATTTATTTTATGTAAAAGAACATTTGGCGGATAAAATCAATAATCTAGAAATAAGAAAATTTTTTATACAAAACAATAAATCAATTATAATTAAACTATAGTGTTTTTTGTGTGCTTTACGTAATCCAAAAAAAAAAAACTCTAAGTGCTAGGTCTTTGAAATTTTAGCGACGATACGATGATTGTGGAAAAGAGCTATATCGTTGGGTTTAGCAAGAATATATAACAGAAGTGAATGTTCGTCTGTACACTAAATTTTTGACCGAAATTTTGCTAGAAAGTCGCACATGCGCAACTTTGTGCAACTTTTGTCGCAAAAACCACAATTTCTGCTAGTTTTTCCCGCGCAATGATTTTTAACTAGTTGTCTCAAATTGCAACTTTCTTTGCACTCAATGCTGCTTTTTTGCAATGCAATTTTTTTGGACAACAAAAAAGACAGTTTGCGAAAGAGCGACTTTTTAGCAATTTTTTTTAAAACTTTACTGTACAGTCGGACGTTCTCTTATGTTATATATATTTGATATTAGTAATAGTGTCATCATAGGCATGGCCGTAGCCAGGATTTCAAATGAGGAGGGATTTTTAGGAAGGTGCTGCATACGTGGCCATAAGGAGCAGTGCCGTAGCCAGGATTTGGCGGTTATTTCCGATATTTTGGGAGGGGGGCGGTTTTGGGGGAGGAGAAAAATGTGTCACAGAAGCGGCACGGGGGTCTAGAGGGTGTCCCCCAGCCGCCGGAGGTCCCCTGGTGAAAAATCGTCCCCTGGTGATCACGTGAACATACATTCTACTTTTGTTTTTTTACCAAATTTCTATACAATTTTGTCCAAACTTCAAAATTAATCTGGCAATGAAATTTCATATAACAAAAAAACTATGATATATTCCCTGACGGACGTCGTTAAATTTTGCGTACGAGTGTGGTTATAGTTATAATAACAAAAAATATTAGTGCTAATATTTGTTTTACCGTATATAAATTGGACCTTCTCGCGTAGCGGGTAACATTTTTATATTGACTAATTTATGGTTTTAGAATGCACTAAAATTTGTATTAAACTTTTATAACACAATATTCGAAAAGTAAAAAAGAAAACCTACACAATATGACACGCTTCGCCAAGAAATAAGGAGGGGGGGGGGGTGGAGAGAGGCGGACTACTCCAAAAGTATAAAACAGTTGTTAAGGAGTTTAAAAAAGCCCTTATCAAACCTATATATTTCATAATAATATAATGTAATGAGTTTTAAAATGTATTATACTATTGCCATTAAATATTGAAGGCAAAGGCATATGCCTTAGCTATGTATTGAATGGTAAAATCGATCGAAATTAAAAAAATTAACATAAATTAATAATTTACACTTCCCGCGAAGCGGGAAAATTTTAGTTTTTTGGGAACTTTTATGCTTTTAGAACGCATCAGGGCTGTTTTTGAATTTATATTTAAAGAAAAAAATTTTTCTCCCCAAATTCAAAAAACGTAAGGGTCCTCCTTTACGAAAAAATCCGGCTTCGCCGGATTTGGGGGGGGGGAGAAACGGCCGCCCCCCCGCCCGCTTCCCCCCTGGCTACGCCACTGACAAGAGGGGTCTGGGGGGCCGCGAGACCCCCCAGAAACGGGGGGTCTGGAGGGCGGGAGTCCCCCATCAGGGTCAAGGGGCAGAGCTCATTGTCAGGGAGGTTCAGGGGGCAGTATGCCCCCTCGAGTGGGAAATTTTTTTAATTTTAAACTTTTTAAAAGGCATTAGGGAACCTTAATTTAAGTACAGATTTTTGATTCATTTTCTTTTTTTAATAAATATAACGATAAAAGTTATAATTAAATAGTTTTAAGGTATTATTTTATGCCATTTTAATTAAAAAAGAACTAAACGTTTTTTTTTAATTAAAAAATCTTTATTCGATTTTGGTTAGGTTTTTATTTTATAGTAAATGCGGCAGTTATTAATATGCACTGCACTAATGTTTTGAATTATGAATAATTTCATTTTTGTGAATAAGAGGTTTCATAATCCTAAATCACTCTTATATGTATTCTAGACAGCTTTAATACATTGCATAGTGATTAGGAAAAAAAGTTTTTTTCTAGTTTTTTTTTTAAAAAACCAAAACCTTACAAAAATTTTTGCCTTTCCAGAACTTGAGGGGGGATTAATCCTCCCAATCCCCTCCCCTGGCTACGGACTTGATAGGTGGCTGGCAGCCTTCCGGAAAAGAGTATACGAAAACTTTTCGGAAGAATTATCACCCCAATAGCGCATTTTTAGCGCCCTTAGTAACTGTACCACCTATTTCAAATAGATGGGAGTTTCCCGATTGGCCGCTGCTCCCAAATTTCAGAGTGAGGAAACGATTCGAGAGTTTCGTAATGTTTTTTTGGGGGAGATAACTCTTTAATTCCCTATGCCCACCTATGATTGTCATTCAGAATACCTATATTTAATACAAACAGCAGATGTTGAACTGCGTGGTAACGGTAAACTGAGCTTTTAGTGAGTGATTAATCATTTACTTAGTCCTTAGTGTGTTTTTATTAATAATCATTTGATGACTCTAGATTCTGAGCCGAAAAATAGCTATGATTAATTTTAAAAAAATATTTTCTTATTAAATCAAAGCTAGTGGGACAAAAACACAAACCAACCTAGTTTTGAAACGTGATCGAAGGACTTGACGCAGTAGCGGCAGGGGAAGGGCTTTGGTACGAGTCCGGCTCCGGCTGACAGGACGGCCGTCTCGTGGTCCGCGGAGTTAAAGTGAGAGTCCGACTCTTCCGCGGAGGCGAATTGGACCCCGCAGACTATGCACTCGATGACGTAAGAGTCCGGCGGGGGGTAGACGGGTAGCGGGGGCTGTCCCTCGGCGGGGGCGGAGCGGGGATTGGGGGCGGGGGCCGGCTGGGTGTCTGAGAAGAAATTGTCCAGAATGGAAGAGACGGCGGCGTCCTCCTCGGCGCGGAAGGCGGGGGCCTCGTACTGGGAGCCGCGGTAAGTTTCGAGGAGGTTGGCCGGATCCACGGAGACGTGCGCACCCGCCGCGTACTCAGCCCCGTGCAGAGGGATGTTCAGCATCATACCCTGCTTCACCAGCTCAGCCAAAGTATTTAGCTCGATGGGAATAGTATCTTCGCCCACTTCCTAAACACAACCATTTTTATTATACCACCTGTTTCCCGCTAATGCTAATATAAACATGTGACAACTAAAACCGACAGTAGGTTTGAAAATATTTCACTTGTATGTTGGTTGAAAATGGATGGAGGAAATGGAACCTTTTTCTTGTTTACTGCAATTTGTACTACTATAATTAAAACCTCTGAGTCTCACAATTTAGTGCCTTGATTAAAGGTAAACACAAAAGGTATTTTTTAACATTTTCTCAAAAAAACCCAATTTATATAATTTTACACCTTTTAAACCATAATAAGAGTTATACAATTTCGAGTTTACTTTAAAAAAAGGGTATGCCTACTAACTCATTATTATTAAACTATAGTAATCGTAATCATAGGTGAGAACGGTCCGTGAAGCTAAGGGGGGTGGTTACCCGGGGTTAATAGAATTTTGAATTCTAGAAGGGAGGTCCTAGGGGGGTCCAGCCGAACCCCCCTAGCTTTTGGGGGGGGGGGTCGAACCGGGGTGCGAAATTTTTGAAATCTAGAGGGAAGTCAGGTGGGGTCCGGTGTTCAAAGCAAAACAGTTTTAAACCACAATAACTTTAATAATTGTTTTTTTTATAGGATAATACTACAATTTATTGAATAAAAAGCGATATTCTGGTGTAAAAAGGATGTAAAAACACGAATGTTAAAAATCCACGTTTTTGGAAGAAAATTTAGTATAAAAAAGTACCTAAAATTTTCCCGAGGGGGGAGGGGTCAGATTTCAAATTCTAGAGGAGGGTCAGGCAGGGGTAAAAAATTCGGAAATTTGAGGGAAAGAGGGGGGCTAGATTTTCGTCTAGGGGGGGGGTCTCAAAATTTCGAGGCAAGGGGGGGGGTGAGGGTGACCCTACCCTGCCCCCTTTCTCACCTATGATCGTGATACAATTAAGAGTTTGCTTTGAGAGAAGGGGCCGGTCAAATAACTCAATTTTTTATAAGGGCGCCAACAATAGGGCTTTTGTTTGGGGCAGCTGCGGAATCGTACAACTACTAAACCTTTGATTAATTATGCGTGAGATATCCTTATTTTATTATTTGAATGTTAATATTTCAAATTTGATGTATGTAAAATATTGAGTAAAAGACTCAAATTATTCTTTTAATGAATAAAGCACAAACCTCGTTTTGCAAAGCAGGGCGGACACAAACTTGTAAGGGGTCCTTCTGAACACTGAGAAGCAGTCGGGTTACTTCCTGTCCGGGGACAGGCATTTCCGTGTATTGTGGCTGACCACTACTGGACAGTACCGTGGTGCCCTGGTACTGAGCGGACGAACCCACTCTCTCCATGTCAGCCCCTGCTGTCCCTTGCTCTCCTTCATGACTTTCTTCAGCTCTATAAATTTGACATTTGGCATATATTTGATATTAGGCAGTGTTTCATTGCTATGAATAACACTTACCGAATACAAACATACAAATCCAGTGATATGATATAATTATATTCTCTCGGATTTAAAAATTAATATCATAAATATTAACCACTGCTAGCCGAAAACTTTTTAATTTAGCTTCTAAACCGCATTTTTTAAAAAAAAAATTAGCATTAAAGCGTCTAAAATTTTAAGAACGAAAAGAAAATGCCGGATATTCCCAGGACAAAACAAAATATGCAATTATTATCTGAATTTTCTATTAGTAAAAACAGAGGAAGTTGTAGGAAAACTAACTACCTACCGGTTGTGGTTTCGCTCAATGTGTACTTTGCGCTGACCGGTGGTGCGGAAACAGTCGCCGCAGAAAGAGCACTCGTAGGGTTTCTCGTTGGTGTGAATCCTCATGTGGACCTTGAGGGAACTGCGCGACCAAAACAGGCCCGAGCACACGTTGCATTGCAGACCGCCGGACATGGGGTCCGTGGGTGGCTGCTCGTGCACCCGCATATGGGAAGTCAATGTGGATTTTACACGGAACCTATAAATCACACGTACACCATAAATCACTAAACTTTGAAAAATATGATTTATTACATTGAATTCGGTTCGTAGTATTAAAAGTATAATAAGCTCGCCTTATCAAACTAAACAAAACATCTAAAAGATTTGATCAGAAAAAGTAACTTGCGGTTTTCATTACGAAGGAATACGGTTTTTCTTTTGTAAAGATTTTACATTTGATTTAGCAAAAGGAGATGGTATAAAGACGGACAGCAAAATATACCAAAAATTTTAACAAACAACATATGAAAAGCTTAACTATAACAAAAAAAGGGCGAATAGGTTTAAAAGAATGATAACCACGTAAAAGAGCAAGTGTTATTGATTTGATTTTTCTGTATATAGCTCTAAAGGGTCAATAATACCTATATTTAAAGTTACTTATTGTGATAAAAATAGCAAAACATACTTTTATTTTTTTACCATAAATATTTGTTTGTGGTATCTGATGTAGTACTAATGAAATTAATATTTAATTATAGTGGTGAAAAAAACACACACAAATATTGGTGTAAAATAAGCTATTCAAATAAGACGCAATACCCACGTAATAAAGAAAATACTTACGTTTTTTCACAAATAGAACAAGCAAAAGGCTTCTCTCCTGTGTGGATTCTCATATGGCGCTGACAATCACTGGCTTTTGAAAATCTATAACGAATTTACATTTTTGTTACAAAATAAGTTACATCTATTTGATTTATATCAGAGGCCTAGTCCTAGCTTGCCCAAGACCCAGAGAAAAATTTCTGAAAGAGGACAGATTATAATTTAAATTAAAAAGATCATTAAAAAATGCATTAAAAACAATAAAATCGTTTGCATTTCGTCAGGCATAAAATTACCGATTACTTTAGGCTAATTGACATAATTATTGCAAAATTAAAGTATTTCTGTTACATTTACATTACAGCTAAACTTTAAACTTATTTTTGAAAATGGCCAAAATTAAGGCCGGTGCCATTTATTTCGGCTAATCTATATATAAACAAACGCAATGTCTGTTTGCCTGTCCGTGTGTTCCCTAACGTCTCTTCAACCACCCATCGTATTGGGTTGATGAGGTATCATTGAAAAGCTTATAGTCCGGGGAGTGTCGTAAAAGGGTTGAAATTTGGAAAAATTTAGTATGGAAATCTTTAGGCTGGACAAAGCGTTTTTACCAAAAATAAAAAAAATTGTCTTTGAATTGGCTTAAACCTATTGCTAACAGTTATTAGTCAATAAAAAAGCAGAATATTAAATTTTTAGAAAAATCAACATTAAAATATTTATACTGAACCAAACTACACATTTTCCGTAAGCAAAGGAAGGACACTCCTCCCAAAACACCTTAGGTTAAATGAGATATTACTACAAAGCTTACATTCCGCGGAATGTCAAAGACAACTTTTTAATGGACAATAGTTTCGTTTCCGCCAAAAGAAGCTGACACTATGCTGTTTTGCGATTTCTAATTTTGGAGATTTGAAATTTAATATCACATATAAAATTAAAACAAAATCTTTTATAAAAAAACACCGCTTTAAAACATGGACAACTACATGATAGCAGACCTGTGCACGGTCTGAAAATGCCCCCCGTTTTATTAGAGGATTTGCCCCCCCCCCCGTTTTAGCCCCCCGCCGAAAAATGAAAAAGTACCCTAAAATTATGACGCCATTTTTGACCTATGATGACGTCATCATTGCATTTTTTTGCAGTTTTTAGCCTATTTCAATGTATTTTAAGCCATTTCAGACCTATTTTTACCTTATTTTCGCTTTTTTTGTCCCTTTTTCTCTTTTCCCTTCTTTCTTTCTCTTTTTTTCTTTCCCCCCTGCTTGCCCCCCCCCCGTTTCAAAAAAGTTGCCCCCCGTGGCCCCCCCGTTTAAACCCCGGGGGGGCAGTGCACAGGTCTGCATGATAGACAATTAACAGTTGTTCTGATGGTAAAAATTTGAAACTAATAACAAAAAAAAAACAAATTAAAAACAAATAAGTTATTAGTTTAATGGGCATCGTAACTACATTATTTTTAAAAACAAAATACAGCAAATCGGTTTTAAAAAATACAGGGAAAAATATTTGTCAGCCGTATGGCTGACTCGAGCTACTTGTTAGAAAACTGGCTATAACTTAGCTAAAACTAACAATGAAAAATTTGAAGGTTGCAATATTCTTACGTAATTCTTATTGGTATATAAATTATTACGTAATTTTTTTTCGGTTTAAAATTTTTTACAATTATTTACGAGGTTATAAATAACTATATCAAACCAAAACCTTAAAAACCTCGTTCAATACTGGTATTTTTCATTATTTTCGGCGTGAAAAAACCATTTCCACATAACGAGATGCTGTATGTTCTACTAATACTATTTTATAAAATCTTTTAAATAAAGTATTGTATATTTAAATTTAAAAATTTATAAAGATTTATTAAAAAATAAAAAGCCCTACTTTTTAAGCCTACATGAAATAATAAATTAATAATCTGGCTCACTCGCGTTGGCACAATGGGCACTGCTTTTCTCCGCGATTTAACAAACTGTTGGCGATTTGCTCAGGAATCACATTCTGCTGTGAAAAATTGCCGTCAGTCTGTTCCCCACTCTGTCCAAGCAACCCGACGAAACCGTTGTCCACATCTTGGGTGTCCATGGCTTGTTGAATAGATGGATCCAAGGTCAATCTGGATTGGACATCCATGTGCTGTTCAACGATATGAAAAAGCATTTTCTTGGAGCCTTTACATTCCGCTTGACAGACAGGACAGTAGTAAAGGATGCGAAGACCAAACTGAGCACTCTTGCTATGGGCACTTGCCAAATGCTCAACGAAAGCGATAAGACCTAAAAAATTATTGCATAAAGAACCATCAATAAAAAACGTACGTGCATTATAATCGGTTAAACGCAAAAAAATTTTTAGACGAGTAAAATAAATAAAATATCAATAAACGTGTCAGTTTATACACTAAGGTTTTATTTTATTTCAACTTAAACGGTCCTGTCATTATTAACTAAATTTTTAGTACAAACCATCATTAAGAACTGTAGATTGAAGATTTTCTTGGTTTTTGTTTTCAAAAATAATTTTTCAATTATTATGTTTCCAATTAAATATATTCTTATTTATAATAATAAATGTTTGTGAATGCCGTTGTTTTCTTATCCACCAAACATGAATTTGAAACTCAAATAGATTTTATATTTTTACACATACTTTAGTATAGTTTGATAATGCCAAAAAATTATTTATCAAAATTTTACAAAAATATTCGCGGTTTTTCGGAAAAAAAACCTATTAACATAGGTAAGCACACTTTGGGATATTTGTTTTGGGGTGGTGATAAGTTATTTATGGTTGATCCCAAGAACTTCATAGACTAAAACCACAAATACAACATTGCAGAAGGAAATTCACCTTTTTTTAACCCGGGGTGTAGTCCCACAAACCCCTTCTTTGCTCATTTATGTTTATAGGTCGAGTAATCTACCAACTAACGTACAGAAATGTTTTTGCAAAAAAAAAACATAAAAACTGATCATCCTGGAATCACCGGTAAACTTCATTATACGTCAGTAAAAATTGTACAATGAGTGCTACCTGTGAACTGCTGGCCACACGCCTGACAGGGGACGATCTGGGGCGGGGCGTTGGGTTGGTGGTGCTGGAATCCGTCAGAAAGCATAACATCTCTCGGGCCTTGTTCTGCACCCATGACGTCACTCATGAAGGAAGCGGACATGTCCGCGGGATTTCCCATACCCACGTTCATCCCCGTCTCCGATATCACCACGTTTGGATTCGCCAAACCCAACTCGGAAATCCCACCGCTTTTCGGTGGCACCATCTGCTGCACCTGAAATAAAACAAACAAAAATTATGCTTCCGAATCAATCAAACTTACTGTCAATAAATAGCTATTGATCTTAATTAATTACGCAAAATATAATTTTCTTCTAAGTATACATTTACTTTGTTTTAGGTACAACAATTATATAAAAAAAGAAACTGAGGTTAGTTTCACCACCATAGTGTCGACATTTTGCCCTTTTTTGTCCCTGAAAAAAATTAAGGCGGTCTATTTCCATCCCGTTTGCAATAATCATCATAGAACTATCATAGATAATTAATCGACTTTTGTCTCGAATTTTCTTTCAACTTCTGAAAATTTTAAAGTACAATTTAATCCCACTTGAGATTCTCCAAATTTTTAGCAATCTTGTAAAAACTGTACTCAAATTATGCAAAAAATCCAAAACAATTTTTAAATAGATGTGCTCGGATGTCACTTTTTATATCCGCGAATGTGGATGCAGATTTTTGAAAACAGAAAAATACATGGGATGCGGATGTGAATGTCTATTTAATGCATACTTACATAGTTTTTAGTTCTGAAGTGCATTTTACCCATATCAGTTTTTTAATTTTATTTTTTTTAAAATTTTTAGAATTTATAATTGTAATTTATTAAGTATTAATATTGTAGTAATTTGTATAACGGAGGTTAGTTAACGGGATGCGTTTATACATACAGAAAACCTAAAAAAACGACACCAAAGTCTTACCTATTGATGATTAAGAAATAATATTTTACCAGAGGTTGTTGGTTGAGAGGCTGGAAAGGGCGAAGTCCGTAGCCGTGGTCCCCGCGGTTGCGCGGGGTCTCCTGCTGCGGCATCTGGGGAGGGAGTGGGAGATGGGACGAGAATTCGTAGCCCGCCTCCATCTGTTGCTGCGTAACGCCCATGTCTTTATGCGCTGATTTTATATGTGAGCGGCATTTACTCTTAATCTTCCATCTGAAACACAGCAGTTTCCGTTAGAGAAGAATAATTACAAAGAATATACAAGCACTGCGATTAAAAAGAATATACAAGAAAATGAACTCCACAAGGCTTTAAAAAACACTCCACATACACAGCATTACAAACACTTTTACACTCACATAGCAGCAGGTTTTAACAAACCAAAACCACCACACCGCACAGTTCTCGTAGCACTGGACATGTCCAAAGCATTCGACACTGTCAATCACCACACACATACAACAATCAGTGACGTGTCCAGGGGGGGGGGCGGGGGGGGGGGGGGGTCGGTCGCCCCCTCCGAACACCGGCGAAGCCGGATTTTTTTGTAAGGGGGGACCCTTACGTTTTTTAAATTTTGGGGGAGAAAATTTTTTTCTTTAATATTGATACAGAAACTTTCCTGATGCCTTCCAAAAGCATATTAATAGTCAAAAAACCAAAATTTTCCCGTCACGCGGGTAGTTTGACAATTTATCTTAGTTTTTAGATTTCAAATCCATTATCCCGTTCAGTAGTTAAGGCATACATGTTTAATAAAACTACTATAACCCCTATTATCCTTTTATTAACGTTTAAACACATGTTTTAAATTAAATGTATAGGTATAAAAAACCTTAAAATTTGTAATAAGTATCATCTGGAATTAAAATTTCTATTGTATTTTAGCGCCTTAAATTCAAAATTTTCTCCCCCGGGGGCATTCTGCCCCCTGACAAGGGGCTCTACCCTTTGACCCCGCTGGGAGGCTCTCGCCCGCCAGACCCCCATTACCAGGGGGCTACCGCTAGGGCCCGACTGGATATCCGGTCCGGTCTGGCTGAGGCTGGATATCCAACCATTTTCGGTCCGGTCCGGACTTTTTTATTTTGCTGGACTTTTTTGCCCGACTTTTTCTTTTTTTGAATGGTTTTACATATTATTTTTTATAAATATATTTCATCATATTTTAAATTCTTTTTTTTATATTTTATTACAGCTTTGTTGATTTTATTAATTGTTTTGGTGATTATAAGCTTAAATCTTCTGTTTTTATGCTTTTAACTTTTATTTAAGATCCTCACTTATGCTTTTTATCACAACCTGGCGACTTTTTGTATCACAAATATCACACATGTATGTATTCTGTCTTTCAGAATCTTTAGATGCTTTCTACTTACTTGATTTATTCAGTTTGGATGGCAGTTTGTTTTGTTAAATATGTCACTTGTACTTACTATAATGTATCTAACTAGGTATTTTTTTATTCTTTTCTTATATTCTTTTTTATTCTTATCCTCTCAGTGTAACCTATAATACTCCCCATCAATATGCAAATTTGTTTTTCCTGGCTTTGCTTTATGATAATTAGTGTTTATAATCTGTGTTTCATTATTCTTGCTGTGCTAATCTATTTCTTCATTGTGTTGGCGCATTTATGGTTTTTGTCTTTAAAGGTTGTTAAATACATACATAAATTTTAATTGTAGTTAAAGGCAAGAAAGAAAGATGAGTGTAATGGGAATGGTTTGGAAACATTTCAAGGTAAAGCCTGAGGATGAGACAAAGGCCATTTGTCAATTGTCTGCCCAAGTCCACAGAATACAAAAGAGGGAATAATCCAAAATCTTATAGTACCAGTCCATTATGGCGTCATCTTCAAACCTCCCATCCTAGGGAATACAAGAGTCTGCAAGAATTGAAGAACTTAAAGGAAGAGGAAAAGAAAGTGAAAGCTACAGAGAAGGAAAGTCTGTACATTTTGGAAGATTTGGAGGAACCTGCAACTAAAAAGCAAATGAAAATATCTGATATCTTCCAGAGGCAGACTCCATTTCCAGAAAATGCTCCCATCACTTATTTAGATGGCAAAAAAGTATCTGTCAGCACCTTGCGCCTCTGTGGCAAGTGAGAGATCTTTTAAAGTGGCTCAATTGATTTCAGAAGGTGACAGAGCATCCTTAAAGCCAGAGAATGTGGAAAAACTAGTATTTTCAAAATACAACTTAAAATCATTGAATTACAAAGTTTGAATATTATTAGTTGTCTTCAAGACTGAATATGCTTTTATTGGCTTCTGTTACATTGATTATTATTAGCTTTTTGTTGTTTTATTATCGCTATTTTGTTTTGTTGGCATATTGTATTGTTTCCAATATTTTGCCTTGATTTTAGTAAATTTTTAATTAGCTATTTTGTTTAAAGTTTTGTTTATAGACTTAAAACCTCTTCAAAATGATATATTATAAATTATATCTACATATATGTATCAAATATAAACATATTAAATTATTACTATGATCCGGTCTGGTCCAGTCAGGCCCTAGCTGCCGCCCCCAGACCCTCTTTAAGGGTTATGTGAAGAAAGTACAAAAATAGTTGAAATATTTTTAGTGTAAAATTTAAGCAAAAGTAAACAGCCAGGTTTAATTTATTTATAGGGTAGGATATTTTAATAATCCTAATTTTTAACATTGAGATATTATTTTTAACTTGTGATATTATTTTTAACCTGTGGTATTATTATTGTTTAAATAAAGAATTGTAATTTTTTATATTTGTATTGTAATTTTTAATTGTTTCAAGTTTTTGTAATGTTTATTTTAAGTATTTTTTTATTTATCATGTTGTTTGTAATTATTTTTGAGAAATAAGTTGAGAATGGCATCCCTCAATAGTTGTTAAGTTATGCAAATTTGTATCGCCACTGACTATAGGAGTTACTGGAGTGTAAACAAAGACTGCTGGTCGGAATAAGTCACAGTAAAATATTGAGAGCATGTGAAATGCGTTTGGCAGCGCGCGGAATAAATCGAGTAAAGGTATAGGTCTGTTAAGGTGGCGCAAGCGTCACCAAACCAGAATAATATCGATTCTTGTTGGGAGTCGCCACTCTCATAAAAAACACATTTTCGCCCCTCCTGGCTTGTCTTAGCGCCTGCCCTTTGCATAATCTGCATAGGGAAGATAAGTTTCAGGTTATCAACAACAACAACAACATCAATCCACCGTCCAGGAACAGAACTCAAACCCCAACTGATTTGATTTACCAAAACTGTCCTCCCAAAATTGGGACCGATTGTACAAAGCCAGCTCTGTTCAATCGTCCCCCCAGTGGGCACCCCTTTTGATCCCAGTTTCAAATATCTCACCTATAGAGGACCTTTTCGCCAACCCTGTGTTTTTTATGAGAGTGGCGACTCCCAACAAGAATCGATATTATTCTCGTTTGGTGACGCTTGCGCCACCTTAATGGACCTATACCTTAACTCGATTTATTCCGCGCGCTGCCAAACCCATTTCACATGCTCTTGATATTTTACTGTGACTTATTCCGACCAGCAGTCTTTGTTTACACTCCAGTAACTCCTATAGTCAGTGGCGATACAAATTCGCATAACTTAACAACTCTCGAGGGATGCCATTCTCAACTTATTTCTCAAAAATAATTACAAACAACATGATAAATAAAAAAATACTTAAAATAAACATTACAAAAACTTAAAACAATTAAAAATTACAATACAAATATAAAAAATACAATTCTTTATTTAAACAATAATAATACCACAGGATAAAAATAATATCACAAGTTAAAAATAATATCTCAACGTTAAAAATTAGGATTATTAAAATACCCTACCCTATAAATAAATTAAACCTGGCTGTTTACTTTTGCTTAAATTTTACACTAAAAATATTTCAACTCTTTTTGTACTTTCTTCACATAACCCTGAAAGAGGGTCTGGGAGCGGTAGCCCCCCAGTAATGAGGGTTCTGGTCTGGGGGCGGCAGCTAGGGCCTGACCGAACCGGGATTTTTTGGTCCGGCTGGACTGGACTGGACTTTCAAAAAGACTGGACCGGACCAGACCAGATCATAGTAATAATTTAATATGTTTATATTTGATACATATATGTAGATATAATTTATAATATATCATTTTGAAGAGGTTTTAAGTCTATAAACAAAACTTTAAACAAAATAGCTAATTAAAAATTTACTAAAATCAAGGCAAAATATTGGACACAATACAA
>JASAMX010034621.1:0-44662 GCA_030248175.1 Microlaimidae sp. YZB2_3
TCCCATTTAAATGGGATCCCATTTAAATAGGTCCCATTTAAATGGGATCCCATTTAAATGGGACCCCATTTAAATGGGACCCCATTTAAATGGGACCAAAATCAAAAAGTCCCATTTAAATGGGACCAGGTCCCATTTAAATGGGACCTTTTTTACAAGCAGTTTGTTCTAAGTGTCTCATTTTTCCTTTAATATATATTTTTGGTTTTACCTACTTAGAATTTTTAAACTAGGTAGTTAAGTAGTAAGTAGTTAAGTAGGTAGTTAAGTAGTTAATTCTTTAAATTAATATATAAATTTATTAAAATCTTAATAAAACTAAAAATTGAAATTCCTAATTTAAAAAACACACTATTTTCTCAATTTATTGGTTTTTTGACAGTTGTTCTTTATGTTTAACAATACTTATAAGAAGCTAAACAGATAATATAATATAGTTGAAATTGAGGAAGTTTTTTAAACGAAAAAGTAATTTATTTTTAAGTTAACTTTTGTTTTGCTGACGTATTTTGCAAACTTATTTTTAAAAATTTTCTATTTTTCACCTGCTTTATTGTATAACAGTGCTGATGGGTTAGCGTTCGCTAATATATCTAAACTTCCTGTCAGTTTATTAGTTTTTTGTCTTCTCACTGCAGCAGCATTTTTTTCCGATTTTTTGCAAAAACTTTTTTGCTTATTTTTTTACTTGGATTTTAAATTTTATTTACCCGTATTTTAATAATTATTTATCAAATTACTCAATTTTAAATCCAAATGCAAATTTTTACAGGGCTAAAGTTGGTTAATTTTTGTATACTTTGTAAAAAGATGGAATTAAAAAAATCTGCGTTCTTATTTGTTTTTTTTTAAACGTCATAACCGCACAGTTTTAATTGGTTTCTTCATGTTTGCAAACTAATTTTCGACGTCAGCCAGATATAATTCAACCATAGGATATTGACCCGAAGGTACTTTGAATTTACACAAAGGCTAAAATAAAGTTATGATTTAAACGGTTAACTAAAAAATTAACCCACACAGCATTCAAAACGCACACAATCTTGTTTGTTTTAAAAACCCACTTGAAATGGAGTCCAAAAAACATAATGTATTAACATTGTTTATTTCATTTATATCATTTTTTTAGACAATGCAAGGGGGAGAGTGTAAATTTCGTTCAAGCTCAATAGTTATTTTATTACAATAGTTATTTTATTATTTTGATTGCTTTTAAATAGTTTCTTAAATAAAACATTTTTTAAACTATACATTGGAATCATAAAAAATATGAAATCGGCAAATAAAATAGGCAAATAAAATCCAACTGACATCGATAATTGCAGTATTAAATCGACTATTTTTCTATAAAACCATTCAAAATTTTTAACTAAAGCGGTTTATGTTCTGCCTATTTCGCCAACTACTTTCTGCCTACTTCGCTTACTACTTTCTGACTACCTTGTAACTACTTTGTTAACTACTTGCATTAACTAGTTTATTTTTTGAAAGCAGGTAGTTAAGTAGGTAGTTAACTACTTCTATGAAAGAAAGTATGTAGTTAAGTAGTTAGCCAAAATTATGGTAGTTAAGTAGTTAAGTATTTAACTACTTAAGTAGTTATCACAACACTATCCCGAGTCACCAAAAAAATTCAAAAAATTTCAGAATTTTGATACGCGTTTTTGAAACGCGCACCTAACAATTTACAAAAAAATAATATGCCAAAAAACTTTTTAGAAAAACTAACAAATACTTAGAATACATTATAAAATTAATTTTTTAAAACGTTTACCTAAAAATTTAAAAGGATGCAAAAATTTTTTAGGAAAAATAAAAATACTTAAAATACATTATGGAATTAATCTTTCGCTCGCAAAAGCAGGTATAACTTCTGCAATATTAATTTAATTTTAAAAACTTAACAGACATTTTAACTGTATTTTAACGATTAATACAATGGTTTTCGTAGATTTTTATATTTTTTTATATTTTAATCAAATGATAAATAAAATTTTAAACTACAATTAAAAATGGATATAATATAATGTTCTGATAACACCACTGTGTTGTTCGTCTAAATACAAATGACTAAATAGTTTGGTTCGACAATTACTTTAGGATTACACAAGTTATGACGACTTTCGCGAATGAAAAATTATTTTGCATAATGTATTTTAAGTATTTTCTCTTCAAAACTCAGGACAAAGATTTACATAGTAATTTGTTAATATTCGTATTTTTGTGGGCGACGCTTAATTAAGAACGCTGGTTCTATTAGTTCTTTTTTTATTGATTTCAAGATCTTCTTCATTTTTTTGAATCAGGAGGGTGTTAGTTTATGATTTAGCAAAAAAATGATCCAAGTGATAGTTTCATGTTTTGGAAATCCAAAGCTTTAGAAATCCAATGTGTTAGGTTTAATAAAGGAATTACATACAATTTTAAATTGTGCCTCATTTATTCTTGCAGTTTAAAAAAAATTAAAACAATTAAAAATGGATTCAATCAGAGTGAAAACGGGATTTTTAAGTAGTCATTCATTCTTTGTAAAAATATCACGTGCAGAGAAACGTAAGACGCAATTTAACAATTTGTTACATAACCACTGGCAACCTTTTTTTATCTATCTTGGCTTATATGCTTTCATTTTTTATTCCTTCCTGACGAAGAGGGGTTACGCCTTTAATTTTAGTCTGGAATACCTTACCTTTAATAACTATATTAATAATTAATAAATTTGTAATTTTCGTTGTATTATCATAAAATAATCCCACTTGTCTTTGTTAAAGTTAATAATACAACTAAATTTATAATTTCCATCTATTTATTCACCTAGTTTATTAAATATCAAGTCAATGATAGTTTTTTTACAAATATTTTGAAACTTGTGTTTTAAATTTCTTAGAACTTTCGGGTCTTGACATCTCAACGTATATTTTGGGAGTTAGAACTAAAAAAATTTCGAGCAGAAAATGGGGAACTACAAACCAGTACTGTCTGAAAAACTTAGAGCCACAAGTTTAAAAGTGCTGAAACCTTAGTTTTTAACCCCAAGCCTCAATATTAGAACCAGGATTTTTCCATGTGGTCTATAAGTTCTCACGTTTATGTAGGGTTACAAAGAATCGTGTCATAATTTTATCGATTGCTGTCAGGCTGATTTTTAACACTTGGTAGTATTAGAGCATGTGGAATGAGAACTGTGTTTTTCATTGTATTAAATTAGCTGAGGCTGAAATTTATTTTGTCGTTGATTTTTTTAGCAACGGAGTTTTTATTATTGTTGCTTGCATACTAATTTGTGTTGAAAATCAACCGGCCTTTTATTTAAATATTAGTCAAAATTATCACATATAAAAAATAAAAAAACTGAGTGTTGATGATTTTTTTTATCAAATTGCTTATAGTATATTAAAAAACGTGGAAACCAAAAATTATATATACAAAATCTTTCATTACCATATAGGGTAACTGACTTAATTTCGGCCACCTTTTTTATTTTTTTGAATAAGTTTTTTCTGGCTTTTTCAATCAAGCCGAAATTCTGCCTAAAAATCAAACAATAGCTATATTTGTTAATTCAGTGCAAAATTGAATATTTCTGTTAAACTTAAAAATCAGTGAAGGTTTAAACTTTTTTTTTTAAAGTGGTCGAAGTTAAGGCGCGTGCCATTTATTTCGGCCACCTACAAAAAACTGGCCATAACTATTGCTTAAACGAACAATAAAATTTCTAAAGTTTGCAAATTTACCCTTAGGTATTGTTCTTGGTACATATAACTTAATTTTTCCCGTTTGCGAACTTTAATAGTTATTAGCAAGACTTTAAATAATTATGTCAAAACCTTAAAAAAACAAGTTTTAATAACTAATATCTGTTTGTTCAAATTTTATTTTTGGCTTAAAAAACGTCAAAACAAAGTCAAACGAGCAAAAAAATTCTTTATAAAATCAGGTAGTACAATGATATTTAAAAACAGCAAAAAACGGCAGGTTCTTTCACCTAAATTTTAAGGTGGCCGAAATTAACGGAATCTTAAAATGCGCAGTTAGTTAAACGCATTGCAAAAAAATTTTGAAGAAAATATCAAAACATGGAAATTAACAACTTTGAGCCTTAAATAGAAGATATTTTAAGGTTATATATTGCTTCGTTCTAAATATGATGCAGTTTAAGCACAAAGCAAAAATTAAGAAAATCATATAAAATTCACTTTTTGTATGAAAATGTTGATAATGTAGAATAATAAAAATAAAAAACTTTTGAAAAAACACTTTATTCAACATTAATCCAGTTACTTTTGTGCTAGTTCTTTTGTGTTTTAAAAATAAACCAATTTTCTAACACCCTAAATTGGTGGCCGAAATTAAGGCGTGGCCGAAATTAAGTCAGTTACCCTACATAAGCTTTGGTTCAAATAAGACATCAATTAGCAAAAACATTATATTTTAATGTATATTAACTTTATTATCTTTTATATAAAATATTAAGAAAAGGTATTACTTTTCTTCTGCAGGTGTATTTTTTTCGGAGTCTGCAAGTGAAATTACATCATCACTGTCAGCAACTAAAATTTACACTACACAAAAATACATAAAACTACAAAAAGGAAGTGCTTTAAAAATGTAGTGCGATATTTAATTGATTTTATAGATTGTTTAATAATAGATATTATACAAAGGTCGCAATGGTATTTTTTTGGCTTTTATAAAATGTTAATTGATCGATTAGACATTTATTGTTGTTGTAACCCAAGAACGCTAAACCGGCCAATAAAAATATTAGAACTTTATTCAACTCAGTGATGAAACTTCTAAAAAGGAAAATTCTTAGCTATGGAACACTAATTTTGCCCTATTGCATAATCGAATAAAAGTCTAAAAGGATGGTAAATATCTTGTTTACATGTCTTTTGGAATTCAGTTTAACGTTAGGGCATTCAGATCATGCTGTAAAGTGCCAATGAAAACAAAAAAATATTAAAAAAAACATTGACAAAAAATATGACAGTGTTATGAAACTCTAAACAAACCAAAAAAACTTGGGGACAGTTAGATAGTTAAGTTATAGTTTATAGTTAAGTTTATAAAGGAGTTAAAGAAAACTTAAAAAACCAAAAAATTAGAAAACAAGAAAAATTGAAAAACTTTAAATTACGAGCATTAATCATGACAAAAAAAGTTTTCAAAAAACATGATATTAGTAGTATATTATAAAAACTAATATCAAAATATGGCTAAATTATTTCCGAAAGTTCGTTGATCCGGTGTCATAGAATATTTCCTTCCCCGTTACAGTTCCTCCGAGGGGAGGAAATATTCTGATTTTGCGTCGGAATATTTCCTTTCCCCTCAGAATGTTTCCTCTCCCCCCCCCCGGAGTAAATATTTTGGATTTGCCCCAGAATATTTCTTCCCCTTCATACTTCACGGTTTTGACAACAATTAACAAAACTAAGCATTTTAAAGATAAAGATATGGAATAAATTAGCATTTTTAAGCAGTGTACAACAACCTTGTTTAAATTTCGTCTATGGTTGTTTTTATGTCAAAACGCAACTAATATTAAATTAATAAGTCAGATTAATGATAGAAAACGTTTACTAAACCACATTTGTGCAGTTTTTTTAATTATTTATCGTTCAAAAACTGCTTATTATTAGTTTTAAAATTTTTAAAATGAAATTTACTAATGGCACGTCGGGTAAAATTATTATCATAATAAAATAATACACAAACCATTACATATATACACAAATCAATAAAAACGGATGTATCTATTGTTGTTAAAATGCGTTCAAAAAAACTGAGCGGATTTCCAATATTCGAACGCATTGCCAACAAGTTATAGTTAGTTTGGTTAAATTAGTTTTTATTGTTAAATTAAAATCTAGTACTCTTAACTGATAGCATTGAAACAAAATATAAGAATTAAAACAGACGTATATATTGAAATGAAATGAAATGAAAATCCTTTATTTATATATGAAAATACACCCAACGGAAAATAAATTAATATAGGTTACAATAGAATATAAGAATACTGAAATAATAAATCAAAATTTAAAAACATTTTAATCCTTTAGATGAGTCATTTAAAATGTAAAATAAAGGGAAGGCAGACACAGAGCCAAAAAAGCTACTTAATGTGTCGTTTTAAATTCTTTACGTATTAAAATGGTAACTTCCCCGCCAGGGGCTTATTTCATAAAGATTTTTGTAATTGTAAATTAATAAACGCATTTAATTTCTTCTTATTTTATTAACTAGCCTTAAAAAATGCTCTAAGAATAGAGCAGAAAAAAGGGCGATTTTTCCCCGGGCGTATGTTTAGACAGAAAAGATGTGGACTAGTCTGAGATGGAGATTATGTGGACTATAGAAAGTTTGCAATAAAAATAACAACTGCATTTTTTTTAGTTTGATGAAATGTCATATGAAAAAATCATACTCACAGCAATCATTGACAAGCGCGAAATCGTCACTTTTTCAAATTTATAGTTGTTTCTTACACATACAAATATAACCTTCAAATTGAAAAAGTGGCGATTTCGCGCTTGTCAAAGATTGCTGTGAGTACAATTTTTTCAATTAGCATTTCATCAAACTAAAAAAATGCAACAGTGCTGTGTGATTACGATCAATTTTATAAAACAAATCATTATCATATGGTAGATATTTTTTCTTAGTGAGCAGCTGGCCAAACCAAATACAAACTTTCTATAGTCCACATAATCTCCATCTCAGACTAGTCCACGTATTTTCTGTTCTAAACGTACGTTTCGGGGGAAAAATCGCCCCTTTTCCCTGTTCTATTCTTAGAGCATTTTTAAAAGCTAGTCTACCACATTTTTGAATTAAATTAAATTAAAAAATAGTTTAATAAAATATAGTTTTAAGTGCGCAATGACATATGTTTATAATCATTCCGGTGCGGAGATATATTTTTTTAAATAAAAAATAATAATAAGAAGAAGATAAATTTAAATTACAAAATTTACCCACGTTGTTTAATTATAGTTAATTGCGGTGTGCTGCGCTGCAGGTAAAGTTTATCTACGTTCTCTAAATATAGTTAGCACGATGCCGTGCGCCAATGATTGCAATTATAGCTTATAAAGTAAAAATAATAATAATAATAAGAAGATGATGAACATGAATTACCGGAATTTTTACTTCACGTTCTCTAAGTATCGTTAGCGCGGTGCCGTGGGTTAAATTGCAGTGTGGCACGCCGCACCACCAATAATTACCGGCGCGTGGCGCTCCCGCGCCACCAGACACTTATGATTATTTTTTAATAAATAAAACTTTGAATTAATTTTGTTATCAGTAATGCAAGAATTAAAAAAAGTACTCTGTTGTTTTTGCCGTTTTCCGCGCGGTTGAAGCAGATGGCGCTGGGAACTGGCTCCGTTTCTGCCACCAATTAAAACCCGTCTGCTTTTTTGTGCGGCTTCTATGAGGGGATGTTGGTTGTCTGCTCTGTACAATCCTTATTGTTGCCAAAAGGCTGTTTTTGTGCGGTTGGGATTTTTTATTTGTCTATTTTTCAAATTTTTTATTTTGATCAATAAATCGATAACAAGGACCTAAATGAAAAAAGTGCTTCCTAAGAAAATTGCGTAATTCCTTCTTCTTTCTAAGGAGGCCCTGTTTATTTTTGATCAATCAGTAACGAATGAGGAATATCGCTTTTAAGGATGGAGCGTTGGACTAATAATAATAATAATAATAATAAGAAGAAGAAGAAGAAGGTTCTGAATTTCAAAATTTACCCACATTCTTTAATAATGGTTGGCGCGGCGCCGCGGGGCTAAATCGCCCCGTGGCGCTCCCGCGCCACCCATGATTAAAAAATACGTACGTAATTGTGGAATTTACAAAATTTACAGACATGTAATTTTTTAAATTCAAAACGCGATTTTATTAATATACTTTTTAATTAAAAATACAAAAGAAAAATATGCGTTTATTAATTTACAGTTGTAAATTAATTACAAGCAATTTTTATGAAATAGGCTCCAGGTTTTACTTTTCTGTCATAATAGTATATTTTATAAAAATTATTGTTATTAATTAATCCATCAATAATATTTGAATTTAGCCAAATTTCGCAAAAATTAAACAAATCGTAAGATTTAGAATTTAAAAAAAAATTTAGTTGGTTAGGATTTGTATCGCTAATTAAACTTCTAACGTTTGCATATTTACACTTTAGAGAATCAATTACCTTTTCAGTGTTACCCGTGTCCCTTCCCGTTAAGAGTTTAAATCGCTAGATTGGTTCGAACGACGCAATTTTGATGATTCCTGGTTATATACAAACTTAACAATTATCAATTTGCCATTGTCTTCCCTTAGTGAGAAACTTGTGTTGGTCATGCCCTTTTACCGCAGATCTTCGGTCATTAAGTAAGTTTTACGACGCAGATTTGAGTGTTCTTGCGATTTTTTTCTATTCGAGTGGCTGCAAAGCTCGAAAATTCATATGTTCAATTTTTTCAACAAGATCAGGCTCCCATTCGATGTTTTCTTGAATTTATTCCAACATCCTAAGAGGTTCTTGGCTTGGATTGAACCCTGCCCGTCATGGTTTAGCATCGTAGCCTTAAAGAATTGGTTGAATTGGGGCATTTTTTGTCTTTCGAGTCGTTCCGCTCCCGCCATGCAACTCCACAAATTGGTAAAATTTAAAGAAATGAAGAGTTTATGGAGTTTTGCAAATAGCTGGGTTGGTGTTTCATTTGCTAATTTTTTAAAGTTAGTCAAGATAAGTTGGGTTTTAATTTCGCGCTCGGATAAAAGCTCTTTCAGGTGGTAGTAAACTAAAGCTTGCGAAGGCGGAAGCCCCTGTTTTGCTGCTGCGTAGGGTTTTGGAGCAGAGTCGGGATTTTCTGGAACAAATGATTTAATGACTTCTGACAAATTATTTAATTTCACTATAATACTTGGAATGTCCTAGTTGAATTTGGCTTTAAATTGGTTTATGGCTAAGCCATTTTGCGCTATTTGTCCAGAAATGTCCTAAATAGACAGATGCGATTCTGAAGAGGTTAATATTTTTCTTGGCGATTATATTATTTTCTATTATAAAAAGTAATATGTATATCCTAAAGTTAGAGTTTTATAAAAACTCCTTAACATTATTAATATTAAACGGATTTTTAGATGTTTTTATTTTTAAAGAAGTGAATTTTGTGTTTTGAATACATTTTTAATTTAGGGGTATATTTTGGGTTTAGAAGAGTATAATAGTATTAGACTTAGATTATCACGTGTGAAAAGCTCACACTTTTAGTTGATACTTAAACATTTTACAAAAAAGTTTAATAAAAAAAATTTCAAGAATGTATATGAGAAAACGAATTTAAAAAACTGTTGAATTAAATTAAACTAAAAAATTTTAAAAATCTGGAGTTAAATTGATCTAATCTAATCAAATTAGCAATTAAACTTTATTTTAAACTGTTTGCTTTTTTATAAAACAGTAAGAATTATTATAAACATTGTATTTCTTTAAAACACTCTTAAAAAGTATACGTGTATAAGGGGGGAGGAAATATTCCGACGCAAAATCAGAATATTTCCTTCCCCAAGAGGAGATATACTGGATGCAGCCAGAATTATTTCTTTTCTCCGAAGGGGGAGGAAATATTCTGAAGGGGGAGGAAATATTCCGACGCAAAATCTATTTCCTCTCCTGGGAGGAAATATTCTTGACGCAGCCAGAATATTTCCTCCTCCGAAGGGAAATCAGGGGGGGAGGAAATATTCTGTGACACCGGCGTTAACATTTTGAACTTTTAAAAATCTAGCAAGAACTATTAAAAATAAAAAAAGCAGAAGATAATGATGATTAATGAATTTCAAATTTAGATTCTATTATGAATAAACCGTAGAAGCTGGGCTTACAGCCCCCTATAGTACTTTTTCAATTACTATATATTACTATTTTTTATTAAATGATATGAAAAACTTTGTTTTATTGTTTTTTACTTTTGAAACTAGATGGTACTAGAGCGGTGTAAAACCAACGAAGGATAGCCATAATCTTTAAGTGAGTTAGATTCACAAGAAACTCACAACGATTCATAATTTAGAGCCATATTTTGTAACCAAAAAGCCTTTTAGTGAGCGGTCCGAATTTATTTTGTAAATATATGTTTTAGTAATATAAGTTTTGACAAAAATAGACTAAAAACTAAACTGACAAAACACATGTTTTGACAAATAAACTAAAAATATGAATAAATAGGTGAGCAGTAAAAACCACAGAAGTTTTTTCTTGCAATAAGAACCTGAGCTAGAGATGTAATTATGTAAGAATAAAATTTTGAAGATGTGAGGCCTAGTTCACATCAGAGTGAACAATGACCACTGACAACACGTTCACACCGCAGCGATAAGTGACAGTATAACGTAGTAAACACGCCCAGAATGCGTTGTCACTTGTTATCCTAAGCCTTAAAATAATAATAATATATGGAAAAAGGTTTTGAATGTCAAATAACCACACGTTCTCTATTTATAGTTAGTGCGAAGTCGCGGGGCTAATTGTTCCCATGGAATTCCCTTTTACCCATGTTAAATGTAAAAATTAATTTTAATAATATTTAAACAAACAATATTATATACCTGCTTTTTGATGCTGTATATAACAAAAAAATATCCATACTCCGATTATTAAAAGTATGAGAATAGGAAGGAATACCCCCATAGGGTTAAATTGACTATATAATTCTGAATCTGACACATGCTTGTATACAGGTTCAGGAGTTGTAGTTGTTGTGGTGGTTGTGGTAGTTGTAGTCGTAGTTGTAGCTGAAATATTGATAAATGCTTCTAAAAGTCTGTAGTTTATTAGCAGAACTTAAGTAAAAAATACAAATATGATATATCTTAATTAAGTTAGTCCGTTGTGCTAGTATTCTGACAAATCTACAGGTGTAATTAGTACAAAAACAAAGGCTAAATTACTTTAGTACTAAAGGAATTTTTGGGCCTAGTACTAAAACTTAGGTGCGGCAAAACAAAAATTAACTGACGAAAGCTTGGTAAAAAGAATAGGCCCAGCAAAACGGTAGATTTGCCAAGAAGCTTAAAAATGACAAAAATAGTTTTCCACACTAGTGGAAGAGAGCCCAAAAGCTAGTGCCATGTTTACACGATATACTCACTTTCTAGCCTCTCCGTATACAGCACGACATGGGCTAATTCTTCTTAAAAATGGGATTTAGGCCTTTATGTAGTATTCATATTAGCCGTTCTTATGCTTAAATAGCATGTTAATGCGGTTATGATCATCGTGGTTTCCATTTACACTAAGGTTTAAAGACGCAGTATGTAGACATTAACCATGTAGGTGGGACACACTGCGTTTCCTATTTGGTAACTAAAGGCTGGTTCATACTTATGACAAAACGTCCTTTGGACAAAGTCCAAAGGACAATTTTAGAAAAGTTAAAACGTTTTTTGGACAAGCCAAAACGCCCTTTGGACTTTTTCCTTTGGACAAAGTATGAATGCTATTTAGAATTTGTCCTTTGGAAAAAGCCCAAAGGACAAAATCCAAAGGAAAAAGTTCAAAGGACAAAAAGTATGAACACGTTGTCTTTCAGATTTTGTCCTTTGGACTTTGTCCAAAGGAAATTTTTACACTCTATTTGTCCAAAGGTCGTTTTGTCATAAGTGTGAACCAGCCTTCAGTTGATATTATCAAGAATATATAACACAAGAGAATGTCCGACTGTACACTAAATTTTTGACCACAATTTTGGAGAAAAGTCGCACTTTCCAATTTGTGTGCGACTTTTCTCGCAAAAATCCGCCATTTTCTGCAAGTTTTCCCGCGCTGCAATTTTTAACACAGTGTTAGTTTTCTCGCAGTGGAGATTGAGACCTCTTTCACTCTCTATGCTGCTTAATTCGCACTGCGATTATTTTCGCACTGCGAGCCTGGCCGCGCAACAAAAAAAATAAAAACAAAGCGGAGCGAAAATTTTGTGTTTAAATGAGTAAAAGTCGTTTTTTTACCTTAAGATGTTAAAACTTTTTAGTTTTAATAAAATAAAGTAACTTTCCAACGTTTTAAAATTAAATAAAACAAGTCTAGAAGTGTTTTACTCCATTAAAAATGACTACCAGCGTCTGTATTTTTTTTTTGTTGCGCGGCCAGGCTCGCAGTGCGCAAATAATCGCAGTGCGAATAAAGCAGCATAGAGTGCAAAAAAAGTCGCAGTCCCCACTGCAAGAAAACTAACACTGTGTTACAAATCGCAGCGCGGGAAAACTTGCAGAAAATGGCGGATTTTTGCAAGAGAAGTCGCACACAAATTTAAAAGTGCGACTTTTCTCACAAAATTTTGGTCAAAAATTTAGTGTACAGTAGGACATTCTCTTGTGTTATATATTCTTGATATTATGAATGTACATAAAAGTACATAAAGTAGGTATATCAAATGCAGTTAGGATAATAGTGGTGTCCATTTTCACTGGGATTAAAAGATGCAGTATGCAGACATTAAGCATATAGGTGAGACGCACTGCGTTTTATCTTTGGTAACTAAATTGATATTAAGAATGTACATAAAAGTACATAAAATAGGTATGTTAAATGTTTTTAGAGCACTTAAGTGTTTGTTAAATTTATATATTAATGTGTATAATTTAACGTTGCAACTGCTTTATCGCATAAATTTTTGATTTGCTTCATAGGAAGCAAAACTAAAAAAAACACATAAAGCTAGAATGTTAATACTAACTCATAGAAGTTATATAAGCGACACGCGTTTCAGACGTTAAACCTCACCAGGCACAATATTAACATTCCGTAAAGTTTTAACAAAACGCTAAAAAATCAAATATGCACGGAATTGTGCGGTGCTCTAAATTGGATATGCTGCTTAGGAAGACGGACGCTACGTGGCGCTCGTGACGCCACAAGGAGTGTGTGTTAATTTTTGTAGCCAATGACAACACAGTTTCGTTCGTCGTTAGATTTAGGAAAAAAGGCGTGTGTGCTTTTACGTTACCCTTGGTAACGACGCTAATTTTGCTATAAACACCTCGCCTTTTTGGTGACGTTTCAACTGGGCGAAAATAGAAGAAGAGAGGAAAAAAGAAAAAGTGTGCCTGCGACAGAAACTTTATTTTGGGGGAAAAGAGGGCGGGATATTTTGCATTAAGAAAGAAGGAGAAAGTGACAGGATTGGTTTGACTGGGCAGATCCCCCTCTCAAGTTTCCCGCGCGCGTGTATATGGGGCGTGGTTCCTCGCTGATTGGCCTTCCCACCTAACAAGAGGCCTCCCTCCTGATTTTGAATTTTGTTCTTAAGGACACACATGGTACATATGTAAATGACACCATTTTTATAATTGGACTGAATCCTTTAATATGTTAAAAATAAGAAAAAAGTATGTAAATAAACCGGGCAAAAAAGGTCTATTTTTTCTTTTATATTAAAGTTTAACAACTTGTAGATCATTTTATTTTGATGTTTGCTTTGTAGCCTTTATATGCGTTAATATATTCCCAGGGGCCTGCTTCATAAAAACCTTTTTAAATTCTTATTTTACAAATCTCTGCCTATTTTTTGTAAAATACACAATAAATATTTTTCGACTTCTAATCTAGGGGGAGCATCTCCGCGCACTGCTCTGCGCCGATTGATCAGCCACATAATTTTATCTCCGCTGATCAATCAATATTCGCCGTTTCGTATATTGTCTATCATGTAATTTACAAAAAATAGGCGGAGATTTGTAAAATGAAAATTTACAAACGTCTTTATGAAATAGGCCCAAGGTGCTTTTGTGCGTTTGTTGTACACGATTTTTTTAAATTAACACATATATACGTAAGCTTATTTGGTAAAAGCATCATTTGCAAATGCAAATTACTACATACTAAAATGTTGGCGTAATAATTGTACCATGTTAAATAAATACACGAGTGGGGAGTAATAAAATGACATTTGATCCGTGATTTCCTATCTCCTATGACCGAACTTGGTGGTTTTTACAAAGTTGAACTACATTAAACTACAACACCAAGATAAAAACACAGATATCCAAGTGATATTATGGAGCGGAGAGTGTAGACTATTGAGATTTTCCTTTTTACACATATTTAATATGTGTACATTTTGCGGATGTGTACATTTTGCGGATGTGTACATTTTGGGTGTGTACATTTTGCGGATAAAGCTAGCAGTGCGCGGAGATGCTCCCCCTAGATTAGAAGTCGAAAAATATTTATTGTGTATTTTACAAAAAATAGGCAGAGCTTTGTAAAATAAGAATTTAAAAAGGTTTTTACGAAGCAGGCCCCTGGGAATATATTAACGCATATAAAGGCTACAAAGCAAACATCAAAATAAAATGATCTACAAGTTGTTAAACTTTAATATAAAAGAAAAAATAGACCTTTTTTGCCCGGTTTATTTACATACTTTTTTCTTATTTTTAACATATTAAAGGATTCAGTCCAATTATAAAAATGGTGTCATTTACATATGTACCATGTGCGCCCTTAAGAACAAAATTCAAAATCAGGAGGGAGGCCTCTTGTTAGGTGGGAAGGCCAATCAGCGAGGAACCACGCCCCATATACACGCGCGCGGGAAACTTGAGAGGGGGATCTGCCCGAGTCCAAACCAATCCTGTCACTTTCTCCTTCTTTCTTAATGCAAAATATTCCCGCCCTCTTTTCCCCAAAATAAAGTTTCTGTCGCAGGCACACTTTTCTCTTTTTCCTCTCTTCTTTCTATTTTCGCCCAGTTGAAACGTCACCAAAAAAGGCGAGGTGTTTATAGCAAAATTAGCGTCGACTTACCAAGGGTAACGTAAAAGCACACACGCCTTTTTTCCTAAATCTAACGACGAACGAAACTGTGTTGCTCATTGGCTACAAAAATTAACACACACTCCCTTGTGGCGTCACGAGCGCCACGTAGCGTCCGTCTTCCTGAAGCAGCATATCCAATTTAGAGCACCGCACAATTCCGTGCATATTTGATTTTTTAGCGTTTTGTTAAACTTTACGGAATGTTAATATTGTGCCTGGTGAGGTTTAAGGTTGCAAAAAACCGCTTCTTATTGCATAAATTTTTGATTTGCTTCATAGTAAGCAAAACTAAAAAAAAACACATAAAGCTAGAATGTTAAAACAACTGAAATCATAGAAGTTATATGAAAGGGACATGTGTTTAGAACGTTAAAATCATCAGGCACAATATTACTATCACAAAGTTTACAAAACGCTAAAAAATCAAATATGCACAAATTGTGCGGTGCTCTGAAATTGGATATGCTGCTTAGGTAGCCAAGACGCTACCTGGCACTCCTGACGGCACAAGGGAGTGTGTGTCAATTTTTGTAGCCAATGAGCAACACAGTTTCGTCCGCCGTTAGATTTAGGAAAAAAGGCGTGTGTGCTTTTACGTTACCCATGGTAAACGACGCTAATTTTGCTATAAACACCTCGCCTATTTTGGTGACGTTTCAGCCGGGCGGAAATAGAAAGAAGAGGGAAAAAAACAAAAGCGCGCCTGCGACAGAAACTTTATTTTGGGGAAAGAGGGCGGGTATTCTGCATTAAGAAAGAAGGAGAAAGTGAGAGGATTGGTTGGACTGGGCAGATCCCCCTTCAAGTTTCCCGCGCGCGCGTATACAGAAGGCGTGGCGCTGATTGGCCTTCCCACCTAACAAGAGGCCCCCCGCTGATTTTGAATTTTGGCTCCTCAAAGACACACGTGGTACATATGTAAATGACACCATTTTTAATAATCGGACTGAATCCATTAATATGTTAAAAATAAGAAAAAAATATGTAAATAAACCGGGCAAAAAAGGTCTATTGTTTTCTTTTATATTAAAGTTTAACAACTTGTAGATCATTTTATTTTGATGTTTGCTTTGTAGCCTTTATATGCGTTAATATAGTCCCAGGCTGCTTCATAAAAACCTTTTTTAAATTCTTATTCACAACCTCTGCCTATTTTCGTAAAATACACAATAAATATTTTTCGAGTTTGAATCTAGGGGGAGCATCTCCGCGCACTGCTAGCTTTATCCGCAAAATGTACACACCCAAAATGTACACATCCGCAAAATGTACACATCCGCAAAATGTACACACTCTTTGTGATATTAAATATGTGTAAAAGGAAAATCACAATTGTGTACACTCTCCGCTTTATAATATCACTTTGATACCTGTGTTTTTATCTTGATGTTGTAGTTTAATGTAGTTCAGTTTTGTAAAAACCACCAAGTTCGGGTCATAGGAGATAGGAATTCACGAATCAAGTGTCATTTTATTACTCTATACTCGTGTATTTATTTGGCATGGTACAATTATTACGCCAAAATTTTAGTATTTAGTAATTTGCATTTGCAAATGATGCTTTTACCAAATAAGCTTACGTATATTTGTGTTAATTTAAAAAAATCGTGTACAACAAACGAACAAAAGTATTAGGTATTCCCCAGCTAACAACATACCTGGGGCCTATTTCATAAAGACGTTTGTAAATTTTCATTTTACAAATCTCCGCTTATTTTTTTTAAATTACATGATAGACGATATACAAAACGGCAAATATTGATTGATCAGCGGAGATAAAATGATGTGAATGACGAACCAGCGCAGAGCAGTGCGCGGAGATGCTCCCCCTGGATTAGAAGTCGAAAAATATTTATTGTGTATTTTACAAAAATATGCAGAGATTTGTAAAATAAGAATTTAAAAAGGTTTTTATGAAGCAGGCCCCTGGTAACATATTAACGCATATAAAGGCTACAAAGCAAACATCAAAATAAAATAATCTACAAGTTGTTAAACTTTAATATAAAAGAAACAATAGGCCTTTTTTGCCCGGTTTATTTACATATTTTTTTCTTATTTTTAACATATTAATGGATTCAGTCCAATTATAAAAATGGTGTCATTTACATATGTACCACGTGTGTCCTTAAGAACAAAATTCAAAATCAGCGGGGGGCCTCTCGTTACGTGGGAAGGCCAATCAGCGACGAGCCACGCCTTATATACACGCGCGCGGGAAACTTGAGAGGGGGATCTGCCCAGTCAAACCAATCCTCTCACTTTCTCCTTCTTTCTTAATGCAAAATAGCCCGCCCTCTTTCCCCCAAAATAAAGTTTCTGTCGCAGGCACAGTTTTTCTTTTTTCCCTCTTCTTCTATTTCCGCCCAGTTGAAACGTCACCAAAAATGCGAGGTGTTTATAGCAAAATTAGCGTCGTTACCATGGGTAACGTAAAAGCACACACGCCTTTTTTCCTAAATCTAACGGCGGACGAAACTGTGTTGTCATTGGCTACAAACATTAACACACACTCCTTGTGCCGTCAGGAGTGCCAGGTAGCGTCTGTCTTCCTAAGCAGCATATCCAATTTAGAGCACCGCACAATTCTGTGCATATTTGATTTTTTAGCGTTTTTTTAAAACTTTACGGGATGGTAATATTGTGCCTGGTGAGGTTTTAACGTCCAAAACGCGTGTCGCTTTCATAACTCCTATGAGTTAGTATTAACATTCTAGCTTTATGTGTTTTTTTTAGTTTTGCTTCCTATGAAGCAAATCAAAAATTTATGCGATAAAGCAGTTGCAACCTTAAATTATACACATTAATATATAAATTTAACAAACACTTAAGTGCTCTAAAAACATTTTATATACCTATTTTATGTACTTTTATGTACATTCTTAATATCAACTTAGTTACCAAAGATAAAACGCAGTGCGTCTCACCTATATGCTTAATGTCTACATACTGCGTCTTTAAATCCCAGTGTAAATGGGCACCACTATTATCCTAACTGCATTTGATATACCTACTTTATGTACTTTTATATACATTCATAATGTCAACTTAAGGCTGGTTCACACTTATGACAAAACGACCTTTGGACAAAGTCCAAAAGACAAAAGTCTTTTGGACTTTGTCCAAAGGACAAATACAGTGTAAAAACGTCCTTTGGACTTTGTCCAAAAGATAAAATCTTGATGGTGAAAACCATTAAGAAATAGGAATAGGAAACGCAGTGTGTCCCACCTACATGGTTAATGTCTACATACTGCGTCTTTAAACCCCAGTGTAAATGGAAACCACGATGATCATAACCGCATTAACATGCTTTTTAAGCATAAGAACGGCTAATATGAATACTACATAAAGGTCTAAATGCCATTTTAAAGAAGAATTAGCCCATGTCGTGCTGTATACGGAGAGGCTAGAAAGTGAGTATATCGCGTAAACATGGCACTAGCTTTTGAACTTTCTTCTACTAGTGTGGAAAACTATTTTTGTCATTTTTAAGCTTCTTGGCAAATCTACTGTTTTGCTGGGCCTATTCTTTTTACCAAGCTTTCGCCAGTTAATTTTAGTTTTGCCGCACCTAATTTTTAGTATTAGGTTCAAAAAATCCTTTACTACTTATGTAATTTAGCCTTTGTTTTTGTACTAATTACACCTGTAGATTTGTTAGAATACTAACACAACGGACTAACTTAATTAAAATATATCATATTTGTATTTTTTACTTTATTTGTGCTAATAAACTACAAACTTTTAGATGCATTTATCAATATTTCAGCTACAACTACGACTACAACTACCACAACCACCACAACAACTACAACTCCTGAACCTGTATACAAGCATGTGTCAGATTCGGAATTATATAGTCAATTTAACCCTATGGGGGTATTCCTTCCTATTCTTATACTTTTAATAATCGGAGTATGGATATTTTTTTGTCATATACAGCATCAAAAAGCAGGTAAATAATATTGTTTGTTTAAATATTATTAAAATTAATTTTTACATTTAACATATGTAAAAGGGAAATCCATGGGAACAATTAGCCCCGCGACTTCGCACTAACTATAAATAGAGAACGTGTGGTTATTTGACATTCAAAACCTTTTTCCATATTTTATTATTATTTTAAAGCTTAGGATAAAAAGTAACAACGCATTCTGCGCGTGTTTACTACGTTATACTGTCACTTATCACTGCGGGGTGAACGTGTTGTCAGTGGTTATTTTTTTGCACTCCGGTGTGAACTAGGCCTCACATCTTAAAAATTTTATTCTTACATAATTACATCTCTAACTCAGGTTCTTATAGCAAGAAAACACTTCTGTGGTTTTTACTGCTCACCTATTTATTCATATTTTCAGTTTATTTGTCAAAACATGTTTTTTGTTAGTTTAGTTTTTAGTCTATTTTTGTCAAAATTTATATTACTAAAACATATCTTTAAAAATAAATTCGGACCGTTCACTAAAAGGCTTTTTGGTTACAAAATATGGCGCTAAATTATGAATCGTTGTGAGTTTCTTGTGAATCTAACTCACTTAAAGAATACGGCTGTCCTTCGTTGGTTCTACACCGCTCTAGTACCATCTAGTTTCAAAAGTAAAAAACAATAAAACAAAGTTTTTCATATCATTTAATAAAAAATAGTAATATATAGTAATTGAAAAAGTACTATAGGGGGCTGTAAGCCCAGCTTCTACGGTAATGAATTTGAAAGGTCATCTTAGTCATCACTTGCTGATATATTTTGGCTTCAGGAGAATGTGTTTTACCACAAGGTCTAACCAGAAGGGTACCCGCCCATTGCATCTTAATTTATGTCCCATGTATTTTCGTTTACCAAAATATAATAATAAATAAATAATAAATCATTTCCAATGATTATTTATTACTTATGATAGATAATAAGATAATTATATTTTTTCTATATGCCGGAACTTACTAAAACATTTTTAAATACACTTTTAATAAGTGAGCACCATGTTAATAATTATTTATTCAAGTTATTGTATTATTTTATTTTAAAATGATGATATTCCTAAAATTTAAGAGCCATGCGCCGCGGAGCAGCTACACAAAACTACCCAAAACATTTATTGAAATAAATATTTGTTGTTTTACCATTATTCGTATTTGAATGAAAATGTTATTTTTGTAATTTTCATGCTGTCTTGTTGTAGAGTACGGTGCTTTGTCTTATTTCGCAATTTTAAAAATTGTGTTTTTAGTCTGGTTTATTACCTAACAGCATGATTATCCTCGGTGCTTTTAACTGGTGTTTTCACTTTACTTATTTTGCGGGCAAAATTAAAGTCGTTCCTTAGTTGTTTCTTCCTTTTTTCTGTAGTTATTATAATTTTTTATAATTATTATGGATAGTTTATAAAAAAATTTTTTGCTAACTGTTGTATATATTTTCCTGAGGTGTAGGAAGAATCAATCATTTCTCGGTAAATTTTTTAAAAGATTTTGAATCGCCTTAAGCGCTTTTCGTCCTTTTCCAAATTTGTCAAAATTTTTACCTCAATTTGATTTCAACCCGCGAATTAAATTTAAAGTCTAATTTTATGTTTCCAGTAACAAACTTTCTAATAATATGCTCTAATTGATCTTGAACTAAAATTAGCGCTTTTTACCAAAAGTTGAATGCATTGTCCGTCCACTAATAACGTGGAAGGATGAGTTCGGACCGTACCCAGCACAGGTTTAAGATTTAAGCAACGATAGTATAGATAGCATAGGAAAATCACATTCTGCATAAATATTTACTGCGTTGAATTCCTTAAAGGTGCGATGCGGTGTGAGTCAAACTTTTTGTCATCGATTTTAATAATTTTTTGTGAAAACTTTACCCCTGCCCCCAGTAGCCCACAAAAATTTTTTCAACAAAATATCTCCAGTGGTGCAGGAGTTATGACTCCACAAAAATGGCGTTTTTCGACAATTCTGTACGTAAAAGATTGCTCAATGGGTAGAATATTTTAAGTTACAAATTAATTATGCGCTCAAAGAAAGCGGCTATTTTCTACTGAAGTTTGATGACTTGATCGTTAAAATTAGTGCAGTATTTGTTGAGATATTGCGTTTTTCCACAAAAAAACCTCGTTTTTTTCGCTAAAACACAAAGTGAAAGAAAAAAGGTTAGACAAACTTTATAAAATCATTGCTGTCCTTTGGTGTTTTTAACGAAAAAATGGCGGATTTTCTGTACGGGAAAAGCAATATTTCGACAAATACTGCACCAATCTTAACAATCAAGGTATCAAATTAAAGTAGAAAGTAGCCGCTTCTCTGAGTGCATAATTTGTAACGTAAATCGCTATACCCATTAAGCAATCTTTCACGGACAGAATTGTTAAAAAACGACATTTTTCGAGATGATTAACTCTCTGAACCACTAAGAATTATTTTTGAAAAAAATTTTGAGGTTATTTGGGGCAGGGGTTAAGTTTTTAGCATAGAAGTTATCAAAATCGAAGACAAAAAGTTTGACTTGTCACACCTTTAAATAAAAAAAATGTAGCGCTAATTCTCAAAGAATTTAAAGTATTTCCCATAAACACACACAATTTCCACAAACAGTCAGACAAACAAAGAGTTCATTTGCTAAACAAGATTTAAAATAGTTTGAGCGTTTTTTACGGCATATTTTTCAAAGCAACATTTGTTTTAAATTGGGGCTAACATAAATTTCACCTACAAATAGTTTAGAAGATTTAGAAGCAGATTTACATAGATACATTACGCTATGCATAAGTTGTTTTTAAATATATTTAATTTTTAGTTTTTAAATTTTCAACTCATAATTTTTTATTAGTCGATTATCAAAAAAACCAGACAATTTATCAAACAAAAATTTAAGTCAAACATTTATAATTTTAAACGAACGCCGCTTTTCGGACCTCCAGAAAGCCAGTTTTTGGAGCCCTGAAACACCTTCATAAACATGGAGCCCCACTTTATATTTTAATTAATTTAGCATATAATTAAAGAGTGTATTTCATTTTTTTATTTTTTGAGGACTCATAGCTTCTAAACAATAATAAAAACAAAAAAATTATAAAAAGTGGCTAAAATAAGATGAACATTTTAAAATTAAATTTGAGAATGAAAATAAGCTTTATATAATTCATTTAATAAGCGCAGCTTTGGAGTTTTTTGTTTAAATAATCGTTTCTGCAGAGCATGATAACTTAACCCTTTGGAGTTTTTTTGTCCAAAAAACGCTGCAAATCCGCAGAAAGAATTCCGCGCCACCAATGCTCAGTCTTAAACTACGCGACGCAAAGGAGATTGGCGCCGAGTTTAACTCAGGGCAGCATTGGCGCAGAATTCCTTTTGCAATGAATCCCAAAGGCTTAATACAAGACAGGAACATAATTAGCTATAGTTTCGTTAAAAAACAAAAAAAAACTTATAATATGGATTTTTATTTCAACCGATAATTTTTTTTAAGCAAAAGTTTAAACGTGTTTTATTAGAATTAAAGAACACACGATTAAAATAAAAAAATATTATTTTTTAGTAAAGAAAAATTCGGAATGCCCATGTTTTACTACAGATAATTTGTATACACCGTTAGTGTTTACTTCTAATTACCTAACCACAAAAGAAAAAATAAATAGAACAAAAATACTTAACAAAACTACCACGGCTCAAAAAGTATACTTTAATATGCGCATATTGTTTTTTTAAATAGGCAAAATTCTATTTGGATCAGTCAAATCTGATAGTTCCTGCACGCAGTTTCTTAGTACTCTTTTGTGTCCGTACTCTTTTGCACCGTACTCTTTTGTTCCAGAACTGTTTCGTTCGTACTTTTTTGGGAAACCCGGGACTGTTTTGTGGTACTGTTTTGTGCCATACTCTTATGATAGGGAGCATTATAGAATCACTTTAAGTAAATTTCAAAAAACAATTTACTCAAATAATTAAAAAAATTTAATTATGGCATTAGCATCATATATAATTTTTGAAATTTTGGACACTTTTTGAAAGACAGTTTTCGTATAAATAGTATGCTACGCTTATTTGATTTTACTCTGGTTTAACAATACAGTTACTTTTTAGTTTATTTATTTAATTTCCTTTAGGTATTTAAAAAAATGCTTTATATGTGTTTTATACTTTATACAGCATGCGTACTCAGGTACGCCACGTTCATCTTTTTACGCACTTCGGTGCGTCGTAATGCGGTGTAAATTTGTTTGGGTTACACCAATAGGAGAAAATATATGTTTAAAAAATAGAACAAAATCAAAAAATAAAAAAATAAAATTAATAGATGAAAATCATCTGTTAATGACTGGCAACCAAGACGTGAGAAGATCTGACAGACTTAGAAATAATATTTATGAATATGATTTGCCAACCAAGCACTTTTTAAGAACTGATTTGTCTGCACTAAGGCAATCTAGTGCAGTGCAATCAACTTCAGTGCGGTGTAAACTTGCTTCTGTATGTTCCTGTATTTGGACGAAATAAATATTATTATTATTATTTCCGTTGATTTAGGATCGATGGAGCCTTTGGAACTTGGACTGGAACTTGGAGCCAAAAATAGTAAGCTTGGAGCCGTTAGTCGGGAACTTGGAGCCGTAAGTTGGGAACTTAGAGCCAAAAATAAAAACTGCAAAAACGTGTACTTACGTCTAAGCGGTAGCCTAAATCTAATTCCAAACTAATTTTTTTCTTGAAAGCTCCAAGTTCCCATTGGTCGTAACTCAAAGTTCCCAAAAATTTCCGATGGCTCCAAGTTCCCTGCTTGTGGTTCTAAAGACCCCGTACCTTTCCGTTTAGGTGCAGTAATGGTGTTTAGGTTCTGTAAAAAATGTAATTTCTAAATTTAATTCCTCATAATTTTTTATGTGATCGTTAGTAAGTTTTAATATTTAGTAAATTGGTTAATAAAATTAAAAAAAAATATATTTAGTTTACTCTGACTCATTTCTCAAAAAACCTTCCGAATATTCTAGAAACATTCAAGATTACATAAACATGTAAATTTCTTGCATTTCATCGAAAAAATTTTCTGACAATAACGTACGGCCAATGGTCAAGTAATCTACACAGGTAAGTGATTCGTTTTATTTATTTTATTTTTATAATTATAATATAAAAATTTAATAAAATTTAGGGTAACTGACTTAATTTCGGCCACGCCTTAATTTCGGCCACCAATTTAGGGTGTTAGAAAATTGGCTTATTTTTAAAACACAAAAGAACTAGCACAAAAGTAACTGGATTAATGTTGAATAAAGTGTTTTTGCAAAAAATTTTTATTTTTGTTATTCTACATTATGAACATTTTCATATAAAAAGTGAATTTTTTATGATTTTTCTAATTTTTGCTTTGTGTTTAAACTGCATCAAATTTAGAACGAAGCAATATATAACCTTAAAATATCTTCTATTTAAGGCTCAAAATTGTTAATTTTCATGTTTTGATATTTTCTTCAAAATCATTTTGCAATGCGTTTAACTAACTGCGCATTTTAAGATTCCGTTAATTTCGGCCACCTGAAAATTTAGGTGAAAGAACCTGCCGTTTTTTGCTGTTTTTATATATCATTGTACTACCTTATTTATAAAGAATTTTTTTCCCTCGTTTGACTTTGTTTTGACGTTTTTTAAGCCAAAAATAAAAATTGAACAAAAAATACAAATTATTAAAACTTGTTTTTTAAGGTTTTGACATAATTATTTAAAGTCTTGCTAATAACTATTAAAGTTCGCAAACGGGAAAAATTAAGTTATATGTACCGAGAACAATACCTAAGGGTAAATTTGCAACCTTTAGAAACTTTTATTGTTCGTTTAAGCAATAGTTATGGCCAGTTTTTTTTAGGTGGCCGAAATAAATGGCACGCGCCTTAATTTCGGCCACTTTAAAAAAAAGGTTTAAACCTTCACTGATTTTTAAGTGTAACAGAAATATTCACATTTTAAACTGGAATAACAAATATAGCTATTGTTTGATTTTTAGGCCAAATTTTGGCTTGATTGAAAAAGCCAGAAAAAACTTATTCAAAAAATAAAAAAAGGTGGCCGAAATTAAGTCAGTTACCCTATGTTAATATAATATAATTTGTGTTTTTAAAAGTGTTAAAATCGGCGAAACGTCAAAGCCTCGCCATTTTACTTTTTAAAAAATTAAAATTTTTATGTTATGTAACTGCATGTTTATGTAGTTTTGCATGTTTAAATATAAAAAATAAACCGGATCTTACTGACGAGTTATTGTTATATTTGCAGTTTAATTGTAATTAAAAAAATTTATCTAAGAGCGAAATACATCTTTTAATTAAAAATACATATTTAAAATGAACGGGTTTAAAACTAAATGTTAATCGTTTTGTTTTAATAATTGGTTACTAACCTTTAAAAAATGCTCTCAGAATAGAGCAGGAAAAAGGGGCGATTTTCTCCCGGGGGTATGTTTAGACAGAAAAGATGTGGACTAGTCTGAGATGGACATTATGTGAACTATAGAAAATTTGCATTTGGTTTGGGCAGCTGCTCACTAAATAAATATTTCTACAATATGATAATGATTTGTTTATACATTGATCTAATCACACAGCACTGTTGCATTTTTTTTAGTTTGATGAATGTCAATTGAAAAAATTATACTCACAGCAATCTTTGACAAGCGCGAAATCGCCACTTTTTCAATTTGAAGGTTATATTTGTATGTGTAAGAAACAACTATAAATTTGAAAAAGTGGAGATTTCGCGCTTGTCAAAGATTGCTGTGAGTATAATTTTTTCAATTTACATTTCATTAAACTAAAAAAAATGCAACAGTGCTGTGTGATTAGATCAATGTATAAACAAATCATTATCATATGGTAGAAATTTTTCTTTACCGAGCAGCTGCCCAAAACAAATGCTAATTTTTTATAGTCCACATAATGTCCATCTCAGACTAGTCCACATCTTTTCTGTCTAAACATACGCCCGCGGAAAATTCGCCCTTTTTTCCTGCTCTATTCTTAGAGCATTTTTCAAGGTTAGTCTACCACTCTTTTTAAATTAAATTAAAAAATAACCTAATAAACTATAGTTTTAGCTGCGCAATGACATATGTTTATAATCATTCCGTTGCCGAGATATACTTTTTTAAATAAAAAATAATAATAATAAGATGATGAATTTAAATTACAAAATTTACCCACGTTGTTTAATTATAGTTAGTGCGATGCAGTGGCGCTCCAGACAAAGTTTACCTACGTTCTCTAAATGTAGTTGGCGCGATGCCGTGCGCCAATGATTGCAATTATAATTCTAAAAGAAAAATAATAATAATAAGAAGATGATGAACATGAATTACAAAATTTACTCACGTTGTCTAAGTATAGTTGGCGCGGTGCGGTGGTCATTAGTAATGCAAGAATTAAAAAAAGTACTCTGTTGTTTTCGCCGATTTCCGGCGATTGAAGCAGATGGAACTGGTTCCGTTTCTGCCACCAATTAAAACCGGTCTGCTTTTTTTGTGCAGTTTTTATAAGGGGATGTTGGCTGTCTGCTCTGTGCAATCCTTATTGATCCCAAAAGGCTGTTATTGTGCGGTTGGGAGTTTTTATTTGTCTATTTTTCAAATTTTTTATTTTGATCAATAAATCGATAACAAGGACCTAAATCAAAAAAGTGCTTCCTAAGAAAGTTGCGTAATTCCTTCTTCTTTCTTATAAGCCCATGTTTATTTTTGATCAATCAGTAACAAATGAGGAATATCGCTTTTAATGATGGAGCGTTGGAATAATAATAATAATAATAATAATAATAATAATAATAATAATAAGAAGGTTCTGAATTTCAAAATTTACCCACGTTCTCTAATAATGGTTTGCGCGGCGCCACAGGGCTAAATCGCCCCGTGGCGCTCCCGCGCCACCCATGATAACATTTTTTTAGGTGTTTAGGTGGAAATAAACCAATTTAAGGTACATTTTAACTTATATAGTATTTATCAACGTGATACAATTGATCAGACAATACAATTGATAAGAGTTTCCCCTTTTCCGTCCTTCTTTTCTATTTTACTAGTGACAACTATTGATGGATATTGATGTGTGTTTTGTATCCATTATGCAAATTTTATTACTATGGATCTTCCACCATAATGTGCTGTTTTTCAAAGGAACATTTTAAATGACGTCAAAGATTGTATTAAAATGTCCAACTTTTCTGTTTAATGATAATATAAAGTGGACAACAATTCGGAATCACTATTATCCACGTAAAATCAAGAAAAAAGCTGCACAGTTTGCAACAAATCCCACTTTGGTGAGTGTAAGGTTGTACCAAAGTATGACGACCAAATATAACAATGCGTGCAAAAAAAAATTGGAACATGTTAAGACGTTTAAATCGTAAAAATTATTATCGTATAATACTAGTACTAGTCTGTACTAGTATTAGGAACTGTACTAGTTGCAGTTACTATTTGCGTTGTTGCGAAGAGAAAACGAGAAAAAGCTTAAGCATAAACATTTACCAGTTCCAGCCGATTCTCCTGACATCTCTGAATCGTGGATGTTGTTTGAGGTTGTTGGTTGGTCCCTGGTTTTCGCCGTTGCGGCGACTGTCGGACATTCGCAAGCTTTTGATGTTGTGACTAAAGCCAAAGATGCGAGCTTATATATTCATTCATTTTAAACTTTTTTAATTGCAAAGCCACGCCTTATTACAACAGAAATAGTTTATACATAGGTGAAATATGCTTTGTGGTTTTATAAGTTTAAAATTTGTATTTAAAAAATAGGGTAGAGTCAAAATAAGTTTTTGTTTAAATGTGATTTAGACTTTCAGGTAGATTTTAATAATAACAAAAGAGTTCTAATAATTTCTAGTTGCTAGCAAGCATGTGGCATTATAATATGGCGGCAGTTTTTTTGAATTTAATTAAGAGACTTCACTAATTTCACACATATATGGTGTAGCTTCTTCTTAAATTTTTAAAATTTTAAATAAAAATGGAAGCTAAATTAAATTAAAGCGTAGAGGTATAATACAGCGTAAAATACTAAATAAAACAAAATCAACAAGCGAATTTTTTTTAAATTTAAGGTACTTTCAAGCAAAACAGAAATGAACTAGCCCATACTAGCTGCAACCATAGTTTTAATGCCAATATTTTGCGGAATGCATATTTTTAAATTCAAAAAATATAAGATATTTATCTTAATCAATTTAATATTTTAAGTACTTTGAAAGTAAAGAAGTTGCGCTAGCAAAAAGGTATACGTAGCATATTTTTGTATACTATCAAAAATAAATTAACCAAAAAATGTTCGGCTGTGTACTTAATAATTGATCAATATTTTTAGAAAAGTCTCAGATATAAACTTTGTGGCGGATGTGAGTTTCTTTACACTCACTACTGGTACTGTATTAATCTCTGCTGGCTGTACCGCACAGCGACTTCCCGTGCAATACATTACTGCACGGGAAGTTGCATTAACTGCAACAAACTGTCAAAAATGAAACTGCGTTAGAAATAACTACACTGTACGTTTAAGAAGTAGTAAAAATTAGCGGATTTTAGTTGGAAAAGTATGTGTACATGTTTTTGAGTGCTGGGTGCGTGTTTGTATGTTTTCTTGCAAAATTTTAGTCAAAAGTATATACAGACAGACATTTTTGGTATACAAGCAAGCTACGGAATATTATACAATTTTAAACTTTAAAATTAATTTAATTTTTTATATGCAATTTAATTTCAGCAATAATAAAATTAATTAAAACTGATTAAAAGCTTACCGCCACTGGGAATATAGTTTAAAGTAGTTGTTTGATATGCTACTGGCTTTTCTACAGGGACCGTGACAGTTGTTGAATCGACTGGACAGTTTTCCGATTCTCCTGTTTCTAAATCTTGTTCTACGCTTCTTCCACGTTGCCAACTAAAAATTAAAATTTAAACTTATAAAAACGATATTTTTATTCACGATTTTACCAAGTCATTGCGTTGTCCACGGGGCCATGCGAAACTCAACCCATGGACGGTTAAAAAAATGAATGAATTAAAAAAATAAAAAAACAGGAATTAAAAAAAATTTTTTTTTAAATAAATCGAAAACAAATACTGCATACATAGTGCTAAAGTTAAAGTCAACAAAAAAAACAGGATTCTTTTATTTCAGTTTGTACATTTAAAGTTTTTTTTGGTTAATTGGCAGTTAAGTTTCAACTCTGGATTTTTTTGACAATTCGAAAAGTAATTTTTTTGTAAGAAGTGTCAAATTTTGACTTTGAGTGCTGAGTTTTGTTTATATATTTTAAAGTTAACTCTAAGCAACTTCAGCACTAAACCACAAATTTCATCAGCTAAAACAAAAAATCTTGCTTTGAGATTATATAAAATAGCAAAAGTCAAAATTTAAGTGTTAAATTTATTATTATATTAGTAATATAATTTTAACAATAAAACACGCAGTTATTATTTGGTCGACTTTAACATTAGCGCCATATACAAATAGTCATAACTCTTTAAATACTCAATTAATTTTTAAGGTTAAAGTATCATTTTATTCGTAATATTCTTTAAAAATAATTTTTGAAGAAATATTGTGTAAATTATTAGAGTTTTAATTTATTAATCAAATAAAAAAATCTCGGAATAGTTAAAACTAAATACAGCATTAAATATTACAGTTTTTGACGAGTTCAATTATAGTTTACTTTTTACAATTGCTTTATGGGTTCGTAAGTTATGGCTAGTTTTATAAGCAAAACATTAATTACAAACTCGTTTTGCAGTATTTGTTTTAAATTTATTTAAAGAATTTTTTTTCTATAGGCAAAAAAATCTAGCTGACCGCGAGATTCGCAGTATTGAATCGACTATTTAACAACAAAAACATTCAAAATTTTTCAATAAAGCGGATTAATAACAAAGACTAAAACTGTATTTTAATAATTATTTAATAATTTACCTAATTTGTAACCTTAATGCAAATTTTTTTAAGGGCTAAAGTTGGTTAATTTTTGTATATTTTGTGAAAGGGTGGAACTAAAAAAATTCTGCGTTCTTATTGGTTTTTTAAAAAAAAAGTCATTACCGCACAATTTTAATTGGTCCCTTCATGTCTGCATTCTAATTTTCAGCGTCAGCCAGATATAATTCAACCATAAATTCCCTTTTTTTAATTTTTTTTAATTCATTTATTTTTTTAATCGTCCATGTGTTAAGTTTCGCATGGCCCCGTGAACACCGCAATGACTTGGTAAAATCGTGAATATAAACAATTTAAAAGAAATTATTTCCATTTATTAAGACGCGAGAAAGCGTGAAACAAATTTTCTTGTGGAAAAAATGACTCGAATTAGAAAGATTTAAGGTCGATGGAGGGACTTGGAGTTAAAAATTAAAGCCAGAAATAAGGAATTTGGAGCCGTAGGTGCGGAAGTTGAGCTGCCGTAAGTTGAGAACTTGGAGCCGAAAGTAAAAATCGCTAAAACTTTACTTAAACCTACTGTAAACCTAAATCTAACAACAAATCAATTTTTTCTGAAAGGCTCAAGTTTCCATTGCTTGTGGTTCCAAGTTCCCAAAAATTTCCGACGACTCCAAGTTTTCTGCTTGTGGCTCTAAATACTAAGGAAACCAGCGTGTTTGAACTAAAATTTGCATATGATATAGTACATTTGAAGTTGGCGATTTCTACTCCAAAAAATTCCTTTTTGACGGCAACAGATAGTTTTAACCATGGAATTTTTATTTTTGAATTTTTAAAACAGTATGAAATGAGTGCAAAACACGACGAAAAGAATTTAGAAATACCTGGAAATTATGCTAAAATAAAGTCCAGAGGAATTTTAAAAGTTTTAATTTGGGCTCCAAATTGCAAAAAAGGTACTTACTTAGCGGTACACTTGACCCCGTCCCAGGCACAATATGGGTCTCGCAGGGCCACGCAGGCGCCGCAGGTCGTTTTCCTCTCGCAATAGTGAAGTGGAAGGCGTCGGACCTCGTGATCGCTCATCACCACCATGTACGCCTTCGGCTGAATGCCAAGGATCTCCCCCTGTGGCGCCTGATAGATGAGCAAGTTTCGGACGGGAACCTTCTTGCTGAACACGTTCACAGTTTCAATTACGGTGGCCGCGGCCCGCCCGTCTTGGGTTACCAGATTGGCGGCTTTTATGACAGTGCCACGATCAGTACCGATGAACAACACGTCCACAGGCTTTTCGTCGGCGGCTTTCACCTGAGCGTCCACTGCTATCTTAGTGAATTTTTCTCTAAATTAGAAACTAATTGTTGTTTTGTTTCGTTATTTTGACATAAAAAACAATTTAAAAAAAATAAAAGGTTCCGTGTTTATTTAAAATAAATTTTTATTTGAATGTAATTTATTGTACTCAATGTTCCTCTCAAAATACTATTTATGTAACTATTATTAATTTAAAGCTTAAAGCGACAGACCTTGACAATTCTTTGCTTCCTCTATGTCATTAAATTACTGTTTTACTTTGCTGCATTCAATACGGGGGAAAATGGGACGTGGATGAAATAAACAGGGTTACCTACTCTTTATAGCAAAAGACCTAAGATATTCTCTAATATAAATGTCTAAATCACTTTATGCCAATGCCTAAACATATTTCGAAAGCGGCATACGTGATATAAGAATAAACATACTCAATTCCGGTATGAACCAGTACCGGACTGAGGAAGAAATTCCTGGCAGCTGAATTCATCAATGGATTGGATCTGGCAAAGAACTCCGCTTCCCTGGACATTGGTCGAGAGCTCGAAACGCACTAAAATAATAATATTGGGTTACACAGAAGATATTAAAAGGACTTTAAGGACTTTATAATAATTTAGTTTTAGCAGTTAATTTCAATTGTGATTTGGAATGCTTGTTAAAATGATAAAAAATAAATATTTTTTTATAATTAATAATGTTCTCATTTGAAATGCATAAGTTGCATTTCTTACATTATAAATCAAAATAAACCACATCTATTTTTATCTTAAAAATCACTGTTTCTTTTTAAATTTAGCTGGTGTATTGACTAAAAATCAATAAATAAACGAACATTGCTGGGTCGTGGCTTTGGAACCTTGGATTCTTCGACGGGAAACCAGTAAGAAAAAGGATCTTTCTGAGATTTAAAAGAACTTTCAGAAAATATTTCTCTAATTGCGTCCATGTCAAATGCGCACACCGCAGACCCTAAAAAAAGTAGATTTTACTAGAAAAAAATAAAGTATTAAGATTTTAATGTAAACAAAACTTTTGTTTTTGCAAATTATTGCGGTAACCAATAGTGTTTTGAGAATACATAGACCTTCTAATACGCATAACGTAGACCCTAAAAAAGTAGATTTTACAGAAAAAAAATTAAGTATTGAAATTTAAAGCTAAACAAAAGTTTTGTCCTTGTAGATTCTTGCGGTAACCAATAGTTTTGTGGAACTACATAGACGTCTTACTAAAATCATAAATTTGCATATTATAAATGTTGTAATACTGCAGGAAAGTTGTAACTTTATGTGTAATTAGCAAAATCACACATTGTTATATTACTAATGACACATGTTAAAGAACTTTGCTTATTCAAATAAACAAAGTTGATTAACATATATTGTCTTATATCCCGTCACACATAATAGGATTACTTTTATAGTTTTTTAAACTGACTAACTGTTATATAAAAGATTTCGAAAGAACTCATTACATCTGAGAGCTTGGTAGGGCGTGTTGAAGACGGCGTAAACGATGTTAGCGGAGTAGTTGCTGTAGTTTCCGTAGGTGATGAGGTTGGAAATTGCCTCGAGCTGGTCAAAGTAGAATGGGTAATCGCCAGGAAGCGAGCAGTTGAGTCGGGTCTTTAGAAAACTCGTCCAGAAAATCTGCCCATGACCGCCCTGATCGCTCTTGCAGACGCGCCCAACTCGGGAGTAGAAGGCCTTACCACAGTTCCCATACTCCAAGGCGTCCTCCTTGTACCAGAAGTACACCTCTTCTTTGTAGTCAAAGGAGGCCACAAATTTAGGATCTGGAATTTATGTGGACAAATTAATAGTTAGCGGATTTTATCTTTTCTAGGGCATTTTGTTTTATTGTTGTTTTATTTATTCAACTGGGTTGAGATGAAGAATGGTGATTGGCGGATAATGGGTGCCAGGCCGCTGACTGACCAGACGAATGTAATAAAATCCTTTAAACAAAAAACTCGGAACGTATGAACACTGCAAGCAGTGAACACTTTAGCGGTAAAGGTTGCCAATCATCATTATTGATGTTGGTCGAAGCGTCTTCAACCATGGGGGTGAAATTGTTTTGCCTGTTGTTGTGGTTTGCCAGTAACCAGAGTTACGTTCAACCCTGGTCGGTTCCATCCGGCACTCTCCTCACCTTGCTCAGCCCCTCTTCCCACTCTCAGAGGAGATCAGGAACCGTTGCGGGGTTCGCCCAAAGGTTGGCTGGTCCCAAGGTCGTGTTAATGTGTGTACATGTGAAAAGATGTTGTGTTGTGTGTGTTTGTGTATTGCATAGCGGCCAGTTTGGTGATGTGTATTGTGTGGGATTGATTTTGTGTACGTAAGAGTAAAGGAAAAGAGATTTCTCCGCCCTGAGTTGGGCGAGGGTTCTCCTGATCCCGTGAGGAAGATTTTCTTCCTTGTTGGTTATTGCTGGTGCTTTTGTTTGAAGTATTGGGTTTATTGAAGTGTTGTTAATGTGATTTTTGACTGTGTTTGTGTGGATTTGTTGTTTTATGTTTTGTATACTTTGTTGTGTATGTCTTTTGGAATGTTTGTTGTGTAGTTGTTGTTGTGAAAGATTGTTTGCTTTTTGAGCCTGCTGGGTGCAGGTTGTTGTGTTAAGCAGTTGAGTGGATTGTTTGTTTACATGACTGCCAATTTTGCTTGTTTTGCGTGGAGTTGAATGTGTGTTGCTATTGGGAGTACTTTAGCCTCTGTGTGTATGTTGTGTGTGTTTGTGTCTGTAGTGTACTGTTGTGTCTACAATTTCGAAAGCTTTGGACATGTCCAGTGCTACAACAACTGTGCAGTGTGGTGGTTTTGGTTTGTTGAAACCTACTGCTATGTGAGTGTAAAGTATTTGTAATGCTGTGTATGTGGAGTGTTTTTTTTAAGCCGTGTTGGTGTGTTGTTTTGGTGTGTTGCTTGTAATGTATGGGAGTATGATTTTTTCACAAGTTTTTGTTACAGACAAGGGCGGTTCAGAAACATTATGAGATGGTCTGCTATCGTAGGTATGTCGCCCGCTCTTGTGGCTTGAATACAATCCAGACGAATCTGACGCTGTCTCTCCTCCTCTTGTAGCAAAGGATAGCAATGGGGATGCACACAATCTCAATAACCATAATGGCGACCTACCGGCAACTATCCCATGTCATAGAGAGGGTTAGCTAAAGTACAAATAAGAATTAGTACAAAAAAACACTCCACATACACAGCATTAAACACTTTACAAAGACGTGTTGGTGTGTTGTGTTTGGTATGTTGCTTGTGATGTATGGGGGTCTGATTTTTTCGCAAGTTTTTGCAAGTGCAGATATGAGTGAGATGAGCCTGAATGATTGACTGTTATTGATGTTTTTTGTTTGGTTTTGGAATTGGAATGTAGTTGGAGATTTTCCAACTGTGTGGTATTGTGTTTGTGTTTATTATATTAGTGTAGAGTTAGTGTGAGGTATTGTAGTCCTTTGTTTCCTAGATGTTTGAGGTGGTGTATGTTTGTGTTTTCAGGCCCAACTGAATTGTTTGTTTTGCTGTTTTGTATTGCTGTGATTTTTTGCTGTACTGATAGTGTGATGGGTGTGGATTTTAGTTGTTTGATTGCACGTGTGATTTTGCAGTATGTTTTGTTTGTTTTGTGAGTTGTGAATTGTGTAAATTATTTGTTGAAATGTTTTGCTATGCTGTATAGACGAGTGATTGTTTTTGTGTTGATTGTGTTTGCCCTGTTTTTGTCTGTACGTTGTTTTTTGTTGTTGAGTTGTTTGAGTTTTTTTTTGAGTTGAGTTGTTTTTTGTTGTTGTGTTGTTGTGTTGCTGCCAGATGTTTGCTTTATGTTCTGCTATTTGTTTTTGTATTTTTGTGGCGAAAAGTGCGTGGTAGGTTTAGTAAATTATATTGTTATTATCACTAATTATTAAGTTGTCATTTAGCCCATTTTTCAAATACGCGTTTCCTTATATTCAAAGTTACAGTAACCGCGCCAGTCATCGCGCGTGCAATAAAAAACCATTTCAAGCAGCAAATTCGCTCCGCACAAATGGTGCAAGCGCTAAACAGGTTTTATATCATTGGTTTGCATGTTTAATTTGGGAACTCATTGTTATAGCCTATCTGCCAAAATGGATCCGTAAAGTTGGCCAGACATCCATAGGTTAGAATTTTTATAATTAAGCCTTTTTATATTCTGATTTACCGTGAGATGCCGACAGCTGCATTCGGTTACGACCAATCTAGGTAGGGAAAATTACTGAGTGGAAGTTGGTCATTTGGCTGAAACGACCCTTTTCCTTGAGTTGGGAATTACGGCTGCAAACAATACTAATTATGGCGGAATGGCTATGACACATTAGTAGCCAGTGCAGGTTTTCTTTTTAGGGAAATTGCATGTCGAGCCTTGCGTAGCTTAGCTAACTAGCTAATTAGTTTTAACTTGCTTAATTAGGTAGGTAGGTTGAGTAACTTTCGCGGAGATGATTGTCAATAATCACCTTTGCATGTAAAAACTTGTGTTAGTAACTTTAGCTGCAAATCTCCAAATTTTCTGAAAAACTAATACATGAATTAGGAGCTAATCAACCTGTATTTCAAAATTATACTTTTATTTTATTATAATCATGTCGCTAAAAGTCTCACCTGTATTTTTGTGTGTTTGGTGCCAAAGCATCTAAATTTCATACTAAACCGGGCAAGGCAAATCGCCTGTATTTTTCCACTAAAACTGCAAACCCTTGTAACTGTCATATAATTAAAATGCTTTTGTTTGCCTCAACAAGGGTAGTTACCATAGTATAATTACTTATAAATCCTATTTGTGTAAACACATCAATCAAGCGCACTCTAACCACTCCTCCCACATTAACCCATCCATAATTTATGTAAACGATGGTAACACACGTGTAATACATTGGAAATCAAAGAATCCTTGTGCAGCAAAACCAAAACACGGCTAAACCCTAGATAGACCAAAACCTCTTTGACTTGTCCTTCCTGCACCGGTAATTTTTCTGTTCCAAACAGATCTATTGTCCACTTGTTGGTCAAGTTGGAACAATTCATCCGGTTGAATTATTACAGCTCGCAGCAACTCCTGTGTAAACTTTTTGTGGTGCCCAACTTTGGGGTTTGGACTAATACTCTCACTTTGGTAAAACTGCTGACAAATTGTCAGGCCAAGTTGTACAGTGAAGTAGCTGAAGTTCCCATTAACTGACCGTCAAACGTCAATACTTGGGGGTGATTTTTTTTTGTCACTAATTACTAAAACTCATTTATAAATCTTTTTTTTTTACAACCTGTTCTAACAAGGTTTCAGTTCAAAATTTACTACCCCACCAAGTCAGTCAGATAACGGATCACAGCAACATTTGAGACATCTGTAAAAACGTACCCAATATTTTGGAGAACTGTTCCGACAGTTCAAATAAATTAGTGTTTTTATCGCACCCGTCTAGCTAATGTTGCATGGCAAAAATATCCCAGTTGTCTAATCAATTTTCCTACCTGCAGCGGAAACGTGTCCTGTTCCATTGGTATTTGTTTGTTCTAACTTTTTGTATGGCCGGTCCATAGTCCTGCGTTACTTTTCAAACCCATTCTGTTAAACTAAAACTTTTTGTACAGGCTGAAATCATCAGCCTCCCTAATTTTTTCAACCCACCAATCTAACGTTTCACAGGAGTTGCTTAAAAGCTACTAACGTTAGTCAGTGGCTCTCAGTTTCCACAAAAGGCTCTTATAGTCAGTAGCGGGAAATTGTGTTAATTTTTTGACTGGCTGATACCGATCAGCTACTCTTTTTGTAACCCACCGGGTTCACGTTTCATAGGGGTTGCTTAAATAGCAATGTGAACCCCTTCTGAGTTTTCCTTGACCGTATTGTCTTTTACATTGGAAATATTTGAGAACTGAAACCCTTCTGGTTTTAAAACTGTCTTTTCGAAGTTGTGTTCCCTTACCAACCTAACAGTTGGTTGGCTGTGTCACACAAATTCCCCACTTGCTTAGACAGAGACTCAACGGTGCCATTATCCCTACCAAGGCCACGCCTCTAAGTGTGAGGAGTGCAAAGTGCCACGCCTTTAAGTGCCACGCCTCTAACTTGAGAAACAAGTACAATAGTTTCTTGTGTAATGAGCAACAGGCTCTATAATACCGGCTAGACCTCTGTTTGCCCGTTACATTTGTTTGTTTAGCTGTTGTATGTCTGTATGTGTAGGGTTTGTTTGTGTGAGTACGTTGCGGTTTTGTGTAAGTTGTATGATATGTTGTGTTAGTGGCCTGTTGGTGTGCTTAACCTGTTGACCTTTGGGAATATCTGCTTTGTCTGCTTGAATAATGAGTTTTGTGAGTGCTTTGTTTGCTTGATGTATGTTTGTGGTGGGTGGGAGTGTTTGTATGTTGTCTTCCATGTATGCAGTGAAGGCTTGCCAGTTTCCTTTTTGTAATTTGTGAATGTTGTTTTGGTGTGTTTTTGTTTGTGTGTGTGTGTGTATGTTTAGTGTTGTGAGTATTGGTAGGTGGTCTGAATTGAGTGTTTGCCATGAGTGGGTGTTGTTGATGTTTGCTGAGATTGTTGTGATGTCTGGAGATGTTTTTTGTTGATTTGTTGCTGTTGGTTTGCGTGTTGGTGTATTTGTGTTGAGTACTGTGTGTTTTGAGTTTATGATTATGTCTCCTACTGTTTCCCCTCTACAATCTTCTATGGGAGAAAACCATAGAGGGGTGAGCGTTTATGTCACCTGTGATGATTGTGTTGTCTTGCTGGGTGAGTTGGTGTATGATGTGTGTTGTGTCTGCTATTTGATTGTTTTCTATTGTTGCTGATTGAGTTCCCTTGGAGGGATGTAGATGTTTGCGATGTCTATGTGTTGCTTTAGCGTTTTCTGTATGCGTGTTATGAGTAACCCTGTGGTGTTGTGTGTTTGTTCTGGAGTTTGAGTAGAATTGAGTTGGGAGAAGAGAGTGTCTTTGTGTATGTATGTGAGTAGTCCTCCCCCTGTTTTGCCTTGTCTATCTTGTCTGCACGTGGTGTAGTCTTGTAGTTTTGGTGCATTTGCTTGCGATGCTTTGAGTTCTGTTTCTTGCACTGTGATGATGTCTGTTTGAGTTTTGTTGGCGAGCATTTGTAGCTCTGTGATGCTTGTGTTAATGCAATTGATATTTGTAGTATTTTTAGTTTTGATTTGGAGTGTTGAGTGTTAATATTGTTTTGTGCTTGTTGTGCTGTGGTGTTGTTTGTGCATGTTTGTTGGTTGTTGTTTGTATTGTTTTGTTGTGTTTTGGGGTTGGTTTGTTGTTTTGTTTTTGTGGTTGTTGTTTTTTGTGTTTGGTTTAGGGTGTGTAATTGGAAAGACCATGTTGGTTGTTGTTTGTATTGTTTGAGTGTGGTGGCCCGCATTTTGCATGTACCCAGTGTGGTGTGTGTTTGTTTTTGCATTGTATTAGTATTTGTTTGTTAGTTATGTTTTTGTTGCATATGTTACATGTACCGTATATTACTGTGACCCTGTGACCAGGGTTGGTTTTGATGTCCCCCGCGCGCAGTACTTTAAGGTCCAGCCAGAGCGCGGGTTTCGGATTGTAGCTTGGCATATTGCGGAAAAATTAATTCCGCTATGCTATGATACTAGATTTTGATCGGATTTTTCATCAGGATTGAAATGTAGTGGGACTGAAATGAAGCTCGCAGCGTTTTTTCCGTGACTGAAACGAAGTGAGACTGAAACAAAGCGGGCCTGAAACAAAGCAAACCCTAAAACATTATACTCGTATCGTATAAAAATACAAAGCGAATTGCACAGATTTCTTTGCTTTCATTTTTTATTTAGGCTCTTTTTATCGATTCTTGATTAAAATAATTGAGTTTTTTGATAAAATCCTTGGAAAAAATAACTTTTACAAAAATAGATTTCAGTAGTAGAAATCTAAAAAAAAATACTTCTTACCTTACTTAGTCTACCATATCTTAGGGAATTCACTTGAACACATGTTGAGCATTTAAAACAAGGCAAACAAAATGTGCTTTTAAAATCCAAAATCGTACAATTTTTAGGTTTTTTATCTATGATATTTTTTGCAATTGCGTTCAAGTATAGAGTCGTGAGTAAAATAATCCAACAACGAATTATTGGTAGTCTTAGAAATCATATCATTGCACAAAAAACTTTATTTTTCTAAGCCCAAGCAAAATCCAAAAATTAAGCTAAACTTTATTAGTAGTGTGCTCTTCAAAAATACCGAATAATCTACTGTTAAAAAAGGCAAGGAATAGATTTTCAATAAATATTTTATCAAAATGTTTTTGCAAGGTTATTAATAGCAGAATTATTTGCAATTATTTTTTGTGAAGGCCTTATTAAAAATCCATTTTTGCTACACACCACGAAAAATAACCACAAAAATGGCAGCACAATCAAAGCATAACAGCAACCTTAATGTTTATTACCTTTCGAGTCGTCTCATACCTTCTCAGTATTTTTATTGTTTTTAAAATAAATTACACAAAAATGCTTTTGTGCTATAAAATTATTTTAATGTCTTCACGATTGTTTTGTTTTTATAATCTTACCTTTTATAAATCAGTCAAACAAACAAAATGATTTTTACGTAAAAAACATTTGTTATGCAATAATTTTATCCCATTTTATGCTTGAAGGTTATGTTTTTTGCTCGTCAGTACCCTCGTGTCCCCTCTTGCATCATAAATCGATTTTGCTACGAGGTTCTAGTGAACGCAATTTTTTTAAGCTTAGTACCTTTGTGTCTAGTACCCTCGTGTCCCGTTCCCAGCTTGTCTAAGCGCCTGCCCTTTGCATAATCTGCGTTGGGGAGATAAGTTTCAGGTAATGCAACAACAACAATGAGACGAATGTCGTTGGAAAACCACTGTCCAATAAAAACCAGTCGCCAATTATACGCCAACCCTCTTATTCTTGTGTCAATGTTTTCATGTTGCACAACAGCGCAAAAATTATATAGAAAAAATTTTTCTAATATGCAAATATCTCACCTTTAAGTAATATCAAGAATATATAAGAGAAGAATGTACCACTCAATTCAAAAAATCACACCCATCCGTGCATCGGTTTGCCATAAATAAACCCCCCCGGGGGGTTTATGTACCCCCCGGGGAGTATATAAACCCCCTTGGGGGAGTATATAAACCCCCCGGGGGAGCATATAAACCCCCCCAGGGGGAGTATATATACCCCCCCGGAGGAGTATATAGACCCCCAGGGGAGTATATAGACCCCCCGGGGGAGTATATAGACCCCCCCAGGGGAGCATATAAACCCCCCCCGGGGGAGTGTATATGCTCCCCCAAAATTTAAAAAAAATTTTTTTTTAAATTTTGGGGGAGCATATACACTCCCCCGGGGGGGTTTATATGCTCCCCCGGGGGGTCTATATACTTCCCCGGGGGGTCTATATACTCCCCCGGGGGGTCTATATACTCCCCTGGGGGGTCTATATACTCCCTCGGGGGGGTCTATATACTCCCCCTGGGGGGGTTTATATGCTCCCCCGGGGGGTTTATATACTCCCCAGGGGAAGGGGGGTTTATATACTCCCCCGGGGGGTTTATGTACCCCCAGGGGGGTACATAAACCCCCCCCCAGGGGGTTTGCAAACCGATGCACGGATGGGTGCAATTTTTTGTATTGAGTGGTACATTCTTCTCTTATATATTCTTGGTAATATAAATTTCTTTGCGAATTGTTGTCACTTGGCATTAAATTGCTTAAAAAACCGTAAGAAATCAAAAGGTTTAAAACTATTTTACTCACGTAGCTTTAGAGTTGTTTTTTAGATTTTTGAATGTTGCAATAAAATGAAAAAGAAAAACACAAATATTGCATATTTGTGTTTTTTTCTTTTACACACAATAGGCCTAATAACTAAAAAATGTCACTTACGGTTTAAGAAATTCTGATTTTGTGGGGTTCTCATTCCCCTTTTGTCATCAGGATCATCTATAGCTCTTCTGTAAATAAATGGAAATCTAAAATGAGTCATTATTAATTTTTGAATGTTTGCTACTATAATATTATAGTTAAGGCATTGGAAGATAATTTTTTAAAGCAAATAATACCAACAATAATACTAAAGTCACAACAGTATAAAACATTATTAATTAAATATTGATAAAAAACAAAAATATGTCAGCCTCAAGAATATAAAACTGTGATTTTTTGAACTAACAGTCTACTGTAAACCAACCTTACAGAATCAAATCATAGATTTCACAAGAAATTAAATATATTTTTTAAGTTTTATTTTCAAATTAAAATACATACAATTCCAAGGTGTCTTCAACAGTCCCCGAGTATATTTGACGATGCTTCACGTCATAAAAAAATGTTGAACTAAAATTAAATACACATTATAAAAGTTTGCTTAAAATTCAGGTTTGTTTAACTCAATCTTTATTTTATAACGCATACAAAATTATTAAAAAAATTGGCTATAAATATTGATATTAAATAAAAAAAACACCCCACTAAATAAAAATTTATTACAATAAAAACTAGTTTGATCACAAGGTTTTTGCTTAAGCTTCTTAGGAAAACCTGGGTTTACTGTCCATGATTTTAGATTGTTCATCTTTTTTGTCAAGATACCTTTTGAATTTAGAATAGAATAAAATAGCATATTATTCGTGCTATTCATAAAACTTTTGGGCCCGGTCCACTTGGGACTGGGTCCATTTTGATAATTGGAAAGTGGACTGGGTCCAAAAAAGCGGACCCAGTCCACTTTTTCAATGACAAAAACGGACCTTTCTGATGATCAAAACGGATCTTTTCGATGATAAAAACGGACCCAGTCCACTTTCCGATAATCAAAAGGACTGCGACCGTTTTTTTACGCAGACCGGCCTGCGTAAAAAACAGATCCAGTCCAAAATCGAAAGTTTTATGAATAGCACGGTTTTATTTAATAGTCTTTCTTTGAAGACTACTTAAATTTGTTATATATTAAAAGTTCCAAATAAAAATAATTTTAAAATTACAATATCTTAGATATGGAAATAATAAAAACACTTTTAATTTTCTTACTTGTAAAATGGATTCCTTGGACTAATACCAATACCACTAAAAGTTTTTCTGACGGTATAAATTCCACTCTAAAATACCGCTTAATTTAGCATATTGAATTTTAGATAAAACAAAACATTGGTTACATAAAATAAAAGCAAAAATTTAGATACAAAATATGTTGTTGTTGTAATTGTTTCATTTGAATTTAAATAAAACACTGTTTATACAAAGTTAAATAAAATTTAGGATTATAATTGTGATTTTATTTTCACCCTTTGTGTAGGCCCAGTGACCTGAGTGACCAGAAATGAGCAACTTGAGCAGCCCAAGTGCCCTAGTGACCTGAACAACCTGAGTGCCGCAAGTGACTTGATTGCCCTGAAGCCTCAAGCAACCTGAGTGACCTGAACAACCCGAGTGCCCAGGAGCCACGAGCGACCCCAGTGACCTGAACAACCCAAATGCCTGGGAGCCTCGAGCGACCTAAGTGACCCAAACAACCCAAGTGCCGGGAGCCATGAGCAACTGGAGTGACCCCAACAATCCAAATGACCTGATTGAATTAAGTAACCTGTATGACTGGAGCAACCTGAATGACCCAAGTGACCTGAAAGACCCTAGCAACCAGAATGACATGAATGACCCGAGTGACCTGAATGACCTAAATGACCTGAATCACCCAAGTGACCTGAAAGACAGAAGTGACCCAAGTAACCTGAATGACCCAAATGACCTGAATGACCTGAATGGCCTAAGTGACCTGAATAACCCGACCAACCTGAATGACCTGAATGACCCAATAACCTGATTGACCTGAGCAACATGAATGACCCCAGTGACCTGAATGACCCAAGTGACCTGAATAATCTGAATGACCCAAGTGACCTGAATGACCCAAATTACCTGAGCAACCTGAATGACCCAAGTGACCTGAAAGACCCAGGTGATATGAATGACCTGAATGACCAAGTGACCTGAATGACCTGAATGACCTGGATGATCTGAATGACCCAAATGACCCAAGTGACCTAAATGACCCAAATGACCTGAATCACCAAAATGACTCAAGTGACCTGAATGAACCAAATGACCCAAACCAAAAGAATGACCCAAATCACCTGAGCAACCTGAATGACCTGAGTGACCTGAAAGATCTGAGTGACCTGAATGACCTGAATGACTTGAGTGACGTGAGTGACCTAAATGACCCAAATGACCTGACTGACTTGAATGACCCAAATGACCTGAGTGACCTGAATGACCTGAGCAACCTTGAATGAGACAAGTGACCTGAAAGATCTAAGTGACCTGAATGACTGGAATAACCTGAGTGATCTGAGTAAACTGAATGACCTGAATGGTCTGAATGACCTGAATGACCCAATCAACCTGAATGACCTGAAATGACCTGAGTGACCTGAGTAACCCACATGACCCAAATGACCTGAATGACCCAAATGACCCAAATAACCTGAATGACCTAAAACCCTAATGACCTGAATGACCTGAATGACCCAAATGGCCTGAATGACCTAAATGACACAAATGACCCAAATGACCTGAATGACCCAAATGACCTGAAGGACCAAAATGGTCTGAATGACCCAAATGACCTGAATGACCCAAGTGACCTGAAGGACCCAAATGGCCTGAATGACCCAAATGACCCAAATGACCTGAATGACCCAAGTGACTTGAATGACCTGAATGACCCAAATGACCCAAGTGACCTGAATGACCCAAATGACTTGAATGAACTGAATGGTCATTTGGGTCACTCAGGTCATTTGGATCACTCAGGTCATTTGGATCACTCAGGTCATTCAGGTCATTCAGGTCACTTGGGTCATTCAGGTCATTCAGATCATTTGGGTCATTCAAGTCATTCAGGTCATTTGGGTCATTCAGGTGGTTTGGGTCATTTGGGTCATTTAACCGTCACATGGGTCGTTTGGCTGAATCAGGTCATTCCTGCGGTGCAGTCAGCTCCTTTTCAGGTCACTTGGTTAATTTGGGTCATTCAGTTAATTCAGGTCATTCAGGAAATTTGGTCATTCAGGTCACTTGGGTCATTTGGATCATTCAGGTCACTCGGGTCATTCAGGTCATTTATGTCATTTATGTCATTTGGGTCATTCAGGTCACGCAGGTCATTTGGGTCATTCAGGTCTATTAGATCACTCAGGTTAGTTCCGGTTATTCAGGCTCATTTGGCTCATTTAGGTTATTCTGGGTCATTCAGGTCATTGGGTCATTCTGGTAGTTCAGGTCACTAAGGTCGGTGAGGTCACTTGAGTCATTTAAGGTCATTCCTGGTTTATTTCGGGTGATTTGGGGTTATTCGGGTCACCCAGGTCATTTGGGCTCATTCATGTCACTTGCGACATTCAGGTCACTTAGGGTCATTGGGGTCATTTGGGTCATTCAGGTCATTCAGGTCACTTGGGTCATTTAGGTCATCTCAGGTTATTTGGGTCATTTTAGTCATTTCGATCATTTAGGTCATTTGGGTCATTACAGGTCATACTTAGGTCATGCCGGGTCATGCAGGTAATTTGGGTCATTCAG
>JASAMX010034622.1:0-28146 GCA_030248175.1 Microlaimidae sp. YZB2_3
CGATCTCCAAACCCAGGATAGTACAAACAGGCGTGCCTCAGGACTCAGTCATTTCACCAACCCTCTTCAACTTCTACATATCGGAAATACCTCCCCCACCTGCCGGCGTCAAAATCGTCTCCTATGCTGACGACACCACAGCATACATGGGCAAGTTGGTCCGGAGTGGGGGGGGTTAAACCCCAAATTAGGGGGGGTTAAAATCTGAGAAATGCAAAATACCCATATCGTTTTTTTTTCTGAAGTGCATTTTACCTATATCGTTTTTCGATTTTGAAGGAAAAATAGGTTAAAAACACTAATTTTAGATCAAAAAGCCCTTTTTATTGCATTTTTGAGCTTTTTATTGCTTAAAACATTCATTTTGACCTCAAAACTTAAGTTAGGAGGCAGTTAGAAGCATAGGTGTCCGACCCCTGACGGCTAGGGGGGTTTGACCCCGGGGTCAGCCTATTTTTTACCATTTTGTAGGCCCAGGAGGGGGGGTCAGCCTGGACCAAATTTTCGAAAAATTTTGACCCCAGGGTAGCCTGGACTGAAGGGTCCTTAGGGAGGGGGAAGCCTGGACTGGGGTACTTAGGGGGGAGAATAGCCTGGACCTGCCAAAAAAACTTTTGGAAACTATTAAAAACGTTAACATATTATAAGAGGTACCTTTTTGTTGATTTTTTTTGCTTCCAGTAAAAGTTTGACCAACTTTCTTCTATTTTCCGGTTACATAATAAATAATAATAATCATTGTATTTTGTTTTCATTTCATTATTTTGCATGCGGCAACTTGCCGGGCAAGTGTTTAACGAACGGCGGCAGCGCAAAAAACGGATCAGTCGTTTAAAAAAACGGACTGTTTGTTTTTAAAAAACGGTTCGTTTTTAAAACAAACATCTGAATTTTATTTTTTTTATTTTTAATGTAACGTACCAACCAGTTTGTAAAAAACCTAAGGTTTATTATAAATTATAAAAATTTGTATATAACACTAACATATAACACTAGAGGGGTGGACCCCCCCCCCCCTAGCGGACCCGACCAAAAACACCTATGATTGAAAACCACACATCTCTTCTTGCAACACAATTTCTCACCAAGACTATGCAACAGACTCACCCATCCAACAAAATCACAGCAAACAAATCTAGGCCAAGAGAAATGAAACACACTCTCCAATCAAAATATGGCCCCATAGCAGAAAGTTTCTTTAACCCAAATCTTACTGAAAAAGCCATCCGGACTAACATTCACACCTATTTCGTAAAAGAATCTCTATCTCAACTCCAACCCAATTGTCTACTAAAAAGCAAACCCCATGAAATACACAAAAACAAACAACACCTTCCAAGAAAACTAAGAGCACTCCTGTCACAACTAAGATCCAGATTTTGTCATCATCTAAATTCATACAAATCAAGAATAAACCCACTAATCAAAAATGAATGCCCAAAATGCCACCAGAAACCGCATGATGTCCACCACCTTTTCAACTGCACCAAAAATCCTACCACACTAAAAGTAGAAGACCTATGGTTTCAACCCGCAAAGGCAGCAGCATTCCTGGAGGAAATTACCTGAAAACACTGGCTATGCTAACTAACTAGCTTTCTAGGGGGGTCGACCCGGGGTGGAAGATTTTAAAACCTAGAGGGGGGTCAGGTGGGGTCTGATTCCTGAAACAAAATACTTTTAAAACCATTAAATATAGAATAATAGTTTTTTTATAAGATTTCATTGAATAAAAAGCAATATTTAGGTATAAAAAGGGTGTAAAAACATGAATTTGAGTTAAAAATTCACGTTTTTGGAATAAAATTTAGTATAAAAAAGTACCTCAAAATTTTCTCAAGAGGTGAAGGGGGCCAAATTTCAAAATCTAGAGGGGGGTCAGGGGTAAAAAATTCGAAACTTTGGGGGAAGGAGGGGCCCCTGGATTTTTTTCAAGGGGGGGGGGGGCAAAATTTCAAGGCTAGGGGGGGTGGACCCCACCCTCCCCCCCTTGTTCATCTATGATAATACCCCAATTTTAGTCTTGGTATATATCTCCCAATCCCAAATAGGGATAGTCTCTGAGGCATCTCCTATATTTTAAAAAGGGGAAGTGTCGGCAGTTCTGAGATTTTTGGGTGATATAACCCCTTTCACATGCCCACCTACATGGGTCATTGGAGCCGAAGAATTTATTGAAATATGTAACTCGGATAGATTTTAAGACATAGTATTCTACGGCAAATGAGATGTAGGGTAGTGCATTTAATTTCGGCACTTTTCCGTTTTTCCAATGTAACTTTTCACTGTATTACCCGATTTTCATGTTTGATAGCTCATTTTAAAGTTTTTACGATACTGCGTTGCGCCATAAAAGGTTCACTGTAGAAAAATTTTTTTTTACTTAATTAAATCAGTTTAAAAAAAAACGGAAAATTGCCGAAATTAAATGTATGCATTTAATTTCATTACTTTACAAACAATCGATTGCTTCTCTGTCAAAAAATCATCATTTTCAAAAATTTAAAAGCCTATCATTATCTCCAGACAGTTTTCTTTAATTTAAGCTTCTCCTTGTTGTTCAACAAGTAACTGGCAAAAAGTTACAGCTAAAATGCCAAGTGGTATCAAAATGAGCAAAATTTGGGAAAAAAGTGCATTTAATTTCGGCACTTTTTAAAAGGACCCCCTTAATCGAGTTTAAGTGCTGTGCTATGACCTCTACACATTTCAACGTTGTCTTTTAACTATTTAAAACTACAATTTAACACCCAACCACTTAATTCAACCCGTTTTTACCTACAGCAATATGTGTGCCAAAATTACACTATTTTATTTTATAACAATTGCTCATCACAGATGCAACGTAGAAGGACGGGGACTAAAAATTCGGAAAATAGACTAAATTTTACTAAAATTTAATTTTTAAACCAATTTATTGCGTAGTCATGAAATGCCCATGTTCTAAAAACGAGTAACAATTTTATTTTTTGTAAATCACACAATTTCACATAAAAATATCATAACATAACAAATAAAAAGCTCACGACAGTCATCTACATATAATTAGCTCTCATTTGAGCTATCAAACGTCATATTCCGTCCAGGATTACCAAAGATATAGTCCAAAATCAAAAATGCCCAATTTGGAAAGGTGTCGAAATTAAATGCACTACCCTATGCTTTAATTTTAAATTTTTGTAAAATTTCAATCTTCCAAACTGAGTTTTCAAGTTTAATTGTGCGCTTTAGCAATAAAAGCAAAAAATGAAATACAAAAAACCAGCATTTTTAACAGAAAATTTGTGTTTTTAATATACTTTGCCCTCAAAATTGAAAAACAACATGAATAAAGTTTTTTTAAAATAATCATATCATATGGTCGAATTTTAGAATACATTAATTTAAATCGAAATTCACATTCGCGGATGTCTGTTCCCAAAACTAGCATCCACGGATTTCAAAAAAGCCATTTCAAAAAAGGATTGCAAGTTCAAAAATTTCACTGTATTCTAAGTTTTAGGAATGTTTTTGGATGTCATTTTTGAAAATCCGAGGATGCAAATTTTAAGAAGAGAAATCTACAATGTGGATTTTCATTTAATGCGTTTTTATAAACCACAGGAAATTTTAAGATATATTTAAAAAATTGCTAGGTAATTAAAGAAGTAAAAAGAAGTAAATAAAAATCTGCCGATGTTTGAGTTTAAAAATTCCTTGTTCCGCGGATTTCTGCAGACGTTAATTATTTCCCTCGGCTGCAAACGACTCCGAATCGCCAACAAGCTAAAAGAAGAAGCGCGAAGCCGTTTCCTCCAAAGCCGGAGCGCGGAACTTTTGGACAACGACGAACTGCAACAGATCTGGACACTGCTGGACGAAAATCACACACCGCCAGTGGTAGACGACGAGAAAATGATAGGATACGACAAATTTCTAGAGGTTTGTAGTCATAGGTGAGAAAAAAAGGGGCAGGGTGGGGTCCACCCTCCCTAGCCTCAAAATTGTGGGACGCCCCTTAGACCAAAATCCAGGGCCCCCTTTCCAAAATTTAGAATTTTTTACCCCTGACGCCTAACCCCCCTCTTGAATTTGAACTATGACCCCCCCCCCCCCCTCAGAAAAATTTTAGGTACTTTTTTTATACTAAATTTTCTTTCAAAAACGTGAAATTTATGGTTTTAGACCCTTTTTACACCAGAATATCGCTTTTTATTCAATAAAATGTATTATCCTATTAAATAAACAATTATTAAAGTTATTATGGTTTAATAAAAATAGAAAATGAAGTGAAAAAGAAGGCGGGGGGTTATTAGAGAAACCAAAAAAAATTTTTAAGGTTATTTTTATAAAAAATTATATAAATGCCAAAATAAACTGCAATATACCCTAACAAAATAAAATAATATGATATTATATTGCATATATATTAGTAAATTAAATACCTTTTCCTTATTTGTTTCCTGCGTTAAAACTAAAACAATAACAAAACATGCGGATTATTAAGTAGAATAAGCACAATAACTATTGCCAAAAAATATGTTTCGCTCCTAATTCTAGACATATTTTTTGATCAAGCTTTAAGAATATGGTAGTCGGAGCTTCTCAATAGAATCCACCATATTACTTAAGAGGCTCGTAATAAAAACTAAAAAAATTATAGAGTATGCGTATAGCAGAAAGTAACGGTTAAGTTAAATAAAACTAATATTTTTAAATTATAAGATGTTATAAGCAGAATTTTAGTTTTTATTACATATTCTAATACGTGCAGTATATAAAAATAAGAAATTTGCTAGATAAATTGCTATACCGTGCTATCCTCGCTTTTATTCCAACTACGTTTTTTGGCGCGCTGTTCACTTACGGTTCCTTCTTCTGCGGTTTCCTGTAATATTGTTCTGGGCCTCGACCGCTGGACCATCCTCGTTTGCGCCACGCTGCTACTGTCTTCGTTGGTATTCACGATATTAAGATATAGAAAAAAAAATTTTTAATATTAATCGTAAAACACTACAGTTGTATACATTGCTGTCGTTTAAATCAGTAAATCCAGTGATGAAAAACCTTTCTTGAAACTTCTGCTTTTATATTAATTTTAGACGTACATAAAAGGATTTTGCCGAAAAAAACCGAATAAAACTGTTTTGCTTTGGATACTGGACCCCACCTGACCCCCTTCTAGATTTCAAACTTTAGCACCTCAGGTGGGCCCCCCTTAAAAGTTAGGGGGTCCGAAACCCCCTGGGATCCCTCTCCTAGAATTCCAAATTCGATTTACCCCGGGTAACCACCCCCCCCCCCCCCCCCCTCCGGCTGCCCGGACCGTCCTCACCTGTGTTTGTAGTCAAGTCCATAGTGTTTGTAGTCAAGTCCATAGCCAGGTGGAGGGGAATGGGAGGATTAATCCCCTCCTCAAATTCTAGAAAGGCAAAAATTTTTGTAAAGGTCATGGTTTTAATTTTTGCCATTGTGTTTATCACGTAAAATAAGGTTGGAAATTAGCATTTTCGACCGTTGACGTTGAATATCTTTTGTATTTTTTAACGCATAAATAGTTCTGTCGTGCGTTTTATTGATTTATTTCAGAGGGTTTGTTTATAAATCGCTATTAGAGCTCATCAACCCATGGTTGCAGTGGCATAGTCATTTAGCGCGTCGTCAAATTTTTTGAAAGGTCCCGAGATTGATTCCCACATAAAACATATTTTTGGCCATAATTTTTGTTTGATTTTAATAATTTTTTTTTATAATTTTTGAAATTTATTTCACATAAATTCAAAAAATATCATTATTGTAAACAGAATTTGTTGCCTGCTTATCGCCAATCAGTCAAATTTTCGTCATTTAAATATCTTAAAATATTATAATACTTAAAAATAAAAATGGGTAATTTTTGCTCTTTGTTGCGATTGGTTTACTACTGATCGCTCTGCAATAAAAACTGTCCGGAGAGACCTTAAGTGTAACAGAAATTTTAAAATTTTGCGCTGGAATAACAAAAATTGTTTAATTTTTAGACCAAATCTTGGGTTGATTGGAAAAACCAGGAAAAACTTATTCAAAAAAATTAAAAAAGGTGGACAAAATTAAATCAGCTACCCTAAGGTAGACAAAAGTGGCAGGGTCACTTTATGTACAGGATATTATACCCACTATAGGCTCAAGTGGGAGCACCGCTTTGCTTGCTGTTTCTTCACTGGATCTTAACTTGCGTTAGAGTTTCTTAACTTCTAGTTCGCTCTGTGTGTCTGACAGCAATAGTTTCGGCTCTGCTTCGGACTCTTTTTTCCTTCAGATCGAGACTGTGAGCTGGATTTCAAAAGATGCTTACTGATTCAAGAATTTATAAAATTATATCTCCCAGAGGCCAGAACCGGTCTTGAGCTTTTATAGCCCACCGCTCGGCCCACGTTTCCCCGGGACTTGGCAAGGATTTTACATTCCCCACCAGACGCCAGGAACCGGGCTAGACAAATGAGCTGGAAGCATAAGTGGGCAGTTGGGAGTTGGGGGCTATACCCCCCAAAAATCCCGATTATAGCCGACACCCCCCCCCCCCCTAAACTTTACGGGTACCACAGACACCCCCCTTCCTTAAATTTGGGGGGTCCCAGTACTAAAAACGCCAAAAATGCGATATTTGAGGTATACCCCAAAAAAATTTTCGGAACACCCCCCCCCAAATTTGGGGGGTCGGGTATACCCCCAAATCCGGGAGGCTGCCCACCTACAGCTGGAAGCAACACCAAAACTATTTCCGCCAGAGCTGCAAAAAACTAATTTTTTTTCTAAACTTAAAATAATTTTATTTTTAAATATTAAAAACTTTATATTTTAATTTATTTTATCTTGTATATTACACATCCATGTTCGTGTAGTAAAAAATATAAAAGTATGAAATAAAATTTTATTGAGTAATTTATTCGTCGTTACTCTGACATAAAGAGTCACAATCAGTATAAAATCTACGTGACTCTGACTCATTTTGCTTAGATTAATCGTGTGTTAAGATATAAAAGGAGTCACAGTTACCAGTATTTTACGACGCATCTGGCTCATTGTGTCAGAGTAACAACGTTATGTTGTTTTTTAAAGGAAATTTAAAAAAAAATGTTTACAATTCTCTTGGCCTTTTGACACAACATTAGTTAAACCATTTCTTATAATCTAATAAATAAATATTTAATGACCTTCAGAACATAATAATTTGAAATTTGAAAGTCAATTATTGATTTTACAAATCAGAGCTTGTCAGTCTATCGGTTTCTCAATTTTACAAATAAGTCCTCCTAGTAAATTTTTTGATTTATTATTAAAAACACATTTCGACTTTAAAACGTAAGTTTGGAGGTGAAATATTTTCTCCCTTCAAAACATCTTAAAAATTTTTTCGGTATTTCATTTCACAAACTGGATTCGTTAGTAGCAGGAATATTAGTGAGTCTCACAACGTTAACATTCTTGTTTCACACTCTCAAGAAAAAAGGATACAGGTTTCAAAGTCCTATGAGAATTCCGGTAATCTTTGTTTGAAACTTTTGCTCGCCACCACCTTTTCCTTACAAAGTCAGGGTTCTCTTCATAGGTGAGCACGGTCGGGGAAGCTAGGGGGGTGGTTACCCGGGGTAAATCTAATTTTGAATTCTAGGAGGGGGTTCCCAGGGGGGCCCCTGACCCCCACTAGCTTTTTAGGGGGGGTCGACCCGGGGTGCGAAATTTTGAAATCTAGAGGGGAGTCAGGTGGGGTCCGGTGTCCAAAGCAAAACAGTTTTAAACCATAATAACTTTAATAATTCTTCTTTTTATAGGTATATATACTTACATTTTTATTGATAAAAAGCCATATTCATGTATAAAAAGGGTGTAAAAGCATGAATATGTGATGAAAATTTATGTTTTTGGAAGAAAATTTAATATAAAAAAGGTACCTAATTTTTCTGAGAGGGAGGGGGGGGTCAGATTTCGAAATCTAGAGGGGGTCAGGGGGTAAAAAATTAGGGAAATTTGGGAGGAGGGGGGGGCCCTGAGATTTTTGTCTGAGGGGGGGCGGGGCCAAAATGTCGAGGCTACAGGGGGGTGGACCCCACCCTGCCACCCCCCCGTTATCACCTATGGTTGTGTTTTATTAGTACACATTATGTTTAACTTCTTTTTTATTCTGGGATACTGCTAACCAGCATTCACCAAGCATGAGCATTGACCCGCAAGCTAGGGGTGGTGGCTACCCCGGGGTAAATTGGCTTTTGAAAACTAGAAGGGGTTTGCATTGCAGGGGGGTCGACCCGGTGTAGACCAGTTTGAAATCCTGAAGGGGGTCAGAGAGGGTCCGGTTTCCAAACAAACTCACATTAAACCATTTATTTAAGTTTTTTAGCACTAATATAGAATTTAGTTTTATTTACTAAAATAAGCTATTTATGTATAAAAAGAGTACAAAAAGTACTGTTTTGTACTACAATATAATCGTGTTTGTGACAGTAAATTTTGACCTAAATTTATACCCAAAATTTGACTCGGAAGGAGGGAGGGGATCAATTTAGAATTCCGGAGAAGGGTAGGGTGTCAAAATTTAAAAATTTTGGGAAGAGGGGGGCCCTAGATTTTTTTTCTAGGGGGAGGATTCGAAATTTCAAGGCTAGGGGGTGGACCCCCCCCCGTCTGCTCATGTATAGCTTTCACAGTGATACTTTAAAATCTCTCGCCTTCGATTAAAAATAGTTTTTCTTTTTTCAGGTTGGGGAAAAAGTGCCGAAAAAAGCGCGGGAATTTTTCACCGCGGCCCTTTTCGGAACCCTGCAGCAGAAGGATCCCTATGGGAGAGTGGCCATTCTGTCACTTTTCAACTACGTCATGCGAAAAACCTGGCTGAGGCAGTCCCGGATTGGGTTGTCCTTGTACGACATCACAGGACAAGTAATTTAACCGTTGTTGAATCCGGTTTTGTCCTATGTGTTTTTGTCTGAGAAAAATTAATAAAATAGTAAGTTTTGGCAGTTTTTGACTTAAGACCTGACGTAAAACAAAGAATTTGGGCCTTTACGATGCAAAAGTCAAGCTTAAGCAAGTTTTAATTTATAAACAGTCTATAAATTGATAAATCAATGTTTAAGCAAGTTTTAATTTATAAACAGTCTATAAATTGATAAATCAATGTTTAAGCAAGTTCTAATTTATAAACAGTCTATAAATTGATAAATCAATGTTTATTTTCATATTGAGGTTAAACTTTAGTAAATTATAACTTGTAAGTCGATATAGTCTCAGAAGCTTTGGTTAATGATGTATGAATTCATTAACTCATATTTTGATTGAAATATCGTCGGTCCTCAATCATAGGTGAGCACGGTCGGGGAAGCTAGGGGGTGGTTACCCGGGGTAAATCGAATTTTGAATTCTAGGAGGGGGGTCTCAGGGGGGTCCGGCCCCCCCCCCTAGCTTTTTAGGGGGGTCCACCCGGGTGCGAAAGTTTGAAATCTAAGAGGGGGTACGGTGGGGTCCGGTGTCCAAAGCAAAACAGTTTTAAACCATAATAACTTTAATAATTGTTCTTTGTATAGGATAATACTACATTTTATTGAATAAAAAGCCATATTCATGTATAAAAAGAGTGTAAAAGCACGAATATGTGATGAAAATTCACGTTTTGGAAAAAAATTTAGTATAAAAAAGACACCTAAAATTTTCCCGAGGGGGGAGGGGGGATCAGATTTCAAAATCTAGAGGGAAATCAGGGGTAAAAAATTCGGAAATTTGAGGGGAGGGGGGCCCCCTAGATTTTCGTCTAGGGGGGGGTCCCAAAATTTCGAGGCTAGGGGGGGGTGGACACCACCCTGCCCCGATTTCTCACCTGTCCTCAATCGTTATAGAATACTCATAAGAATGCACCCCCGTTTTGTTGCCCCCATTTCAAACAAGTTGCGCCGTGCCCCCCATTTTGGAATTGCCCCAATAACCCCCCCTCGGGGGCAGTGCACAGGTCTGTAATTTCTTAAGCACATAAACCAAATAAGCCCATAAAGCAGACCGTGCACTGCCCCCGGGGTTAAAACGGGGGGGGCAATTCCAAAATGGGGGGCACGGAGGAGGTAACTTATTTTAAACGGGGGGGGGGCAATAAAACGGGGGGAGCAAGCAGGGGGGAAAAAGAGAAAAAAAGAAGGGAAAAGGGACAAAAAAAGCGAAAATAAGGTAAAAATAAGTCTAAAATGGCTTAAAATACATTGAATAGACTAAAAACTGCAAAAAAAAATCGCGATGATGGCGTCATCATAGGTCAAAAATGGCGTCATAATTTTAGGGTATTTTTCATTTTTTGGCGGCGGGCGGGGGCAATAAAACGGGGGGGGGGCAAATCCTCCAATAAAACGGGGAATACCATACCGAAACGGAAAACGAGCATACCAACAAGAAGGTAGCTTAGGATTTGAAAAAAAAACAAACTTTTTTTGGGCGTAGGTTTTAAAATGCGTTAAATGGAAACACATTTTAAAAATGCTTGTGAGTTTAAACTCGTTGGTTGTGAGGTTACACTAGTGTATTGGTGAGATTTTATATAATGAGAAATTATCTTTTTTGGTTTGTGAAAACAAAAACTGGTATAGAATTTTTTGGGTATACACCCTAAAGTTTTTGGGGTTAAACTTCTGATATTAAAAAAGAAGAAATTATTGGAAGAAATAAACAATTAAAAAAGCGGAATTTGTGAAAACTAACTGAGCATTTTATTTAGTTTCTTTTCACAAAAAATGCATTTCATTCAGTGCTTGTTCAGAAAAAAATACATTCTATCCAGTGCTTATTCAAAAACGACAGGGGGAACTATCCCCTTGTTCCCCCCTGGGTACGGCTAAAATAACCAATTGCCTCACATGTTTCTCCGCACGTCATATTTTCTTCCAGGAAGAATAGTTACTTGAACACACTGCTATTTCCACCCGGATAGAATTCATCTTTAGTTTTATACTCATTGTGACTTTTTTGTCGGAAAAATGACGATAAAATGTAAAAAAAAATTATAAATTACTTTAGGGTTTTCTAACGGAAAAAGATTTGGAACTCTACATCTCTGAACTGATTCCAACTCTTCCTCAGCTAGAAAGACTTGAGGAATCATTTCATTCTTTCTACGTTTGTACTGCTGTGAGGTGAAAATTTTATTATTATTTATTATGCTAACGCAGACCTGTGCACGATCTGGAAATGCCCCCCCGTGTTATTGGAGTATTTGCCCCCCCCCCCGGTTTTATTGCCCCTCCCCCCCCCCAACCCCCAAAAAAAGAAAAAGTACCCTAAAATTATGACGCCATTTTTGACCTATGATGAAGCCATCATCGCAATTTTTTTTCAGTTTTTAGCCTATTTCAATGTATTTTAAGCCATTTCAGACCTATTTTTACCTTATTTTCGCTTGTTTTGTCTCTTTTTTCTCTTTTCCCTTCTTTTTTCTCTTTTTTCCTCTTTTTTTTTCTTCCCCCCTGCTTGCCTTCCGTTTGATTGCCCCCCCCCGTTTAAAAAAAGTTGCCTCCCGTCCGTGCCCTCCCGTTTTGGAATTACTTTCCCCCCCCCCGTTTAAACCCCGGAGGAGCAGTGCCCAGGTCTGCTAATGTTTCTTCTGAAAGTCCTATAATTATATACTTAGATACCAGTTTTAAAATTTCAGAAGCTCCCTCAATAATTTACAACTGTGTCGCATAATTTAATTTTTTATCACGATGTGGCAGTATCTAAAAAGTTAATTAGAAAAATATCAAATAAAATAATTTATTTGCAATGTAATATGTATCAAGCAAGTAGTACAAAATAATACTACAAAAATAACCCTCACTTCTATAATCAAATTATATCAGACCTGTGCACGGTTTGAAAATGCCCCCCCCCCCTTTATTGGAGGATTTGCCCCCCCCCCCCCCGTTTTATTGCCCCCCCCCTGTGCCATTGAGCCACCAGGACGGTACTGACCTTCGGGTAGCACCCAACGGGCCTATGGGCACCACCTGATTGCTGGATCTTTTCTCTCAAAGAAATGAGTCCAGCTTGGCATGGCTAGAAAAAAGTTGTTGTACGTCGGCCACACATGGCATATTTCCATCTAGCAAGTCAGTGGACAAATACAGCTCTATTGTGTGTAGAGTTTTTGTACCACTGGCCTTGCAGGAACACCTATACTGCCCATGTACGACGTTAAATAGTAAGATCAATATAAGGCGACTTAAAAAATCCTTTAGACAAAGACCTCAGAATGAGTAAACACTGCATGCAGTGAACACTCTAACGGTAAAGGTTGCCAACGTTATTAATGTTAAACGAAGAGTCTCAATCAACCAAAGGAGTGAAACTTTTTCGCCCCTCCTGGCTTGTCTTAGCGCCTGCCCTTTGGAATAATCTGCATAGGAAAGATAAGTTTCAGGTAATACAACAACAACAACATTGCCCCCCCCCCCCGCAAAAAAATGAAAAAGTACCCAAAAATTATGACGCCATTTTTTACCTATTATGACGCCATCATTGCGAAATTTTTGCAGTTTTTAGCCTATTTCAATGCATTTTAAGCTATTTTAGACCTATTTTTGCCTTATTTAAACTTTTTTGTTCCTTTTTTCCCTTTTTCTTTCTTTTTTTCTCCTGTTTTTCTCTTTTTTTTTCTTTCCCTCCTGCTTGCCCCCCCCCGTTTTGGAATTGTCCCCCCATTATAACCCCGGGGGTAGTGCACAGGTTTGATATATACCAGGTGCTGATTCTTTTAATTTTATGTATTCATGTTTCTGTATACCTTTGAATACCAAGCTCCGAACTCCAACCATCTAAAACGGATAAAGTTCCGGAGCTCGCTCTTTAAATGACCTTTTTGAAGCTTATTTACGCTTCTAACATGTTTTAAGTTACTCTATTCGTATTAACGACTATTTTTATTGTTTGTTTTAATAAATTTTGAGAAAAAATACTTGATTTACGAAAAATTGACAAATTACTCTATGGCTTCCATTACTGAGTACTTTTTAATTATTTATGAAATTGATACCAAAATAGGACGAAATTTCGGAGATTGCTTTGGAGCTCCTAAAAACGGAGCTTTAGAGTATATTACTTATTTTTAGACGGTTTCTGTTCTTCTTGGATCCGAAACGGTTGGGACGCGTTCGAATTGTGGACATCTTGGCCAGTGGATTTCTGGACGATTTATTGGAACTACGGGACGCTCCTGCTGAAAACGGGTAATTTTGTGAAATAATTACAAGGTCAAATAGATGGCTTAAAAGGGGAAAATCTTTAAACTTGTCGACTTATAATCACCATCCTCACTTTTAAGTGGTTGTTGTGAGCCACAGCCACTGGTTGTGTCAAAACTTGTGACACAACCCCCTCTGAGTGCTGCACACGCGTTTTCTTAGTAGATAGGAGCTTCTTCCGTTTTAATGCTCTCTCTCCTTAAAAAAATAAAAAATATACCAAAAAAAACATGCGCCGCATTTTTGACCTATTTTCGCAAAATTTTTGCAGTTTTTAGCCTATTTTGCCATTTTATACCTATTTTTACTTAAATTTTACTTTTGTTTTGTCCTTTTTTTCCCCCTTCCCCCTTTTTTTTTCTTTTCTCCTCTTCCCCCCCCCCCTCCCCCCCATAGGAGGAGGGGGGGGGGCAGCCGCCATAGGTGTCCGACCCCTGACGGCTAGGGGGGGGTTTGACCCCGGGGTCAGCCCATTTTTTACCATTTTGTAGGCCCAGGAGGGGGGGGTCAGCCTGGACCAAATTTTCGAAAAATTTTGACCCCGGGGTAGCCTGGACTGAAGGGTCCTTAGGGGGGGGGGGGAAGCCTGGACTGGGGTACTTAGGGGGGGAATAGCCTGGACCTGCCAAAAAAACTTTTGGAAACTGTTAAAAACGTTAACATATTATAAGAGGTACCTTTTTGTTGATTTTTTTTGCTTCCGGTAAAAGTTTGACCAACTTTCTTTCATTTTCCGGTTACATAATAAATAATAATAATCATTGTATTTTGTTTTCATTTCATTATTTTGCATGCGGCAACTTGCCGGGCAAGTGTTTAACAAACGGCGGCAGCGCAAAAAACGGACCGGTCGTTTAAAAAAAACGGACCGTTCGTTTTTAAAAAACGGTTCATTTTTAAAACGAACATCAGAATTTTATTTTTTTTATTTTTAATGTAACGTACCAACCAGTTTGTAAAAAACCTAAGGTTTATTATAAATTATAAAAATTTGTATAGAACACTAAAATTATTGTTATATTTATGAGGAATATATACGTATATAAAGTTAGCGCACGAAATTTGTGCGCGCACGAATTTCTGCGCACGAATTTTGAGCCTGTATATTTTCAGTCGCGCGCACGAAAAAAAAACGATTTTTATGCCTATCGCACATTAAGCACAGTACGTGTATAAAGTTAGCGCACGAAATTCGTGCGCGCACGAATTTCTGCGCACGAATTTTAGTTATTGTTATTGGCATATAAATAATTGATCGATTTTTTGGAATAAATATTATAAAACATTACTCTACGATAATTAAATAGTTTATTTTTGTTTTTTTTTTATTATGAAAACATTTACATTTTTACACATTAAAAAGCTCAGCAATCCAATAAATTATAGAAAACAAAATTTGATTTTATTTTGTTAACTAATAAAAAAAAGAAAATCTACTTTGTTTTACAAAATACTTTGTTATCTACTTATCATAATGGATAAATTTAGTTAAAGGAACACTGTCCTTATTGAAAATTTGTTGTTTTTTTTATAAATAATAAATATTCTAATTGAATGTTTTGAGAATATTTGAGAAACTTTAATGTTTGAGAAAAAATTGTTTATAAACCCTGGAGAATACAACGTTATATATTGTTTATTGTAGTAATAATCAAATAAATAATTTTAAAACAAACACACAAAAAAATCAATCGTAAATAAGTTGCATTTTAAAGTTAGCTATTAAGATTTCCGCCCACGAAATTTTAGTATATTGTAAAAAATCATAAATAAAATGCTTTTCATCTCATTCACCCTACGCAGTTGAGCGGTAGATAGGCCGTCCAGCTTTTCTCGAAAATTATAGTTAGCCTAAATAGAATTTGAAAACCTATAAAGTTACCTTTTGCGCTACAAAACGTGGGGTTATTGCATAAACGGTCCACTTTACAAAACCAACACTAATTATAAAGAAGAAAACAAAACCAACAAACAAAATACACAAACAAAACACAAATCAAAATAAATAGACAACAGAAAAAAACAACAAAGCAAAAAAAAGACAAAAGCAAAAAAAAGAAAGAAAAACAAAAAAAAAAAAAAAAACACCAAAAAACCAACACCAAACACAACCAACAACACACACACAACAACACAACACCACCAACCAAAAACCCCACAAACACCACCCACCCCCCCCCCCCCCCACCCATCCCCCCCCCCCCCCCCCCCACCCCAAACCCACCCAACACCCCCCCCCAACCCACAACCCACCCCCCACCCCCCCACCCCCCCCCCCAACACCACCCCCACCCCACCCCAACCCAGACCAAAACCCACCCCCCACAAGCATACTATATACAATAACTCAAAATTCTGCGGGGCATTAAAATACGTGCTCGCACTAATTTCGTGAAACGCTAAAACTTTAAACCATGCACTTCATTATACGATTGATTTTTTTGTGTTTTTTTAAAATTACTTTATTTGATTATTACTACAAAAAACAATATATAACGTTGTATTCCTCCAGGGCTTTATAAACAATTTTTTCTCAAACATTAAAGTTTCTCAAATATTTCTCAAAGATTCAATTAGAATATTTATTATTTTATAAAAAAACAACAAAAATTTTCAATAATGACAGTGTTTTTAACTAAATTTATCCATATGATAAGTAGGTAACAGTAGATAACAAAGTATTTTGTAAAACGAAGTAGATTTTCTTTTTTATTAGTTTGCAAAATAAAATCAAATTTTGTTTTCTATAATTTATTGGATTGCTGAGCTTTTTAATGTGTAAAAATGTAAATGTTTTCATAATAAAAAAAAAACAAAAATAAACTATTTAATTATCGTAGAGTAATGTTTTATAATATTTATTCCAAAAAATCGATCAATTATTTATATGCCAATAACAATAACTAAAATTCGTGCGCAGAAATTCGTGCGCTAACTTTATACACGTACTGTGCTTAATGTGCGATAGGCATAAAAATCGTTTTTTTTTTCGTGCGCGCACAAATTTCGTGCGCTAACTTTATATACGTATATATTCCTCATAAATATAACAATAATTTTAGTGTTCTATACAAATTTTTATAATTTATAATAAACCTTAGGTTTTTTACAAACTGGTTGGTACGTTACATTAAAAATAAAAAAAATAAAATTCAGATGTTCGTTTTAAAAACGAACCGTTTTTTAAAAACGAACGGTCCGTTTTTTTTAAACGACCGGTCCGTTTTTTGCGCTGCCGCCGTTCGTTAAACACTTGCCCGGCAAGTTGCCGCATGCAAAATAATGAAATGAAAACAAAATACAATGATTATTATTATTTATTATGTAACCGGAAAATAGAAGAAAGTTGGTCAAACTTTTACCGGAAGCAAAAAAAATCAACAAAAAGGTACCTCTTATAATATGTTAACGTTTTTAACAGTTTCCAAAAGTTTTTTTGGCAGGTCCAGGCTATTCCCCCCCTAAGTACCCCAGTCCAGGCTTCCCCCCCCTAAGGACCCTTCAGTCCAGGCTACCCCGGGGTCAAAATTTTTCGAAAATTTGGTCCAGGCTGCCCCCCTCCTGGGCCTACAAAAGGTAAAAGGGCTGACCCCGGGGTCGGACCCCCCCCCCCGACCCGTCAGGGGTCGGACACCTATAAACAGGAGAAAAAAAGAAAAGGGAAAAGGGGAGAAAGGAACAAAAAAAGCTTAAATAAGGCAAAAATAAGTCTAAAATAGCTTAAAAATACATTGAATTAGGTAGAAACTGCAAAGATTGGCGATAATAGCGTCATCATAGGTCAAAAATGGCGTCATAATTTTTGGGTACTTTTTTCATTTTTTTGCGGGGGGGCAATACGGGGGGCAAATCCCCCATAGTTGTTGTTGCATTACCTGAAACTTATGTTCCCTATGCAGATTATGCAAAGGGCAGGCGCTAAGACAAGCCAGGAGGGGCGAAAAAAATTTCACCCCTATGGTTGAGACTCTTCGTTTAACATTAATAACGTTGGCAATCTTTACCGCTAGAGTGTTCACTGCATGCAGACGCAGTGTTCACTCATTCCGAGGTCTTTGTCTAAACGATTTTTAAGTCACCTGCCATTGATCTTACTATTTTACGTTGTACATGGGCAGCATAGGTGTTCTTGCAAGGCCAGTGGTACAAACTCCACACAAAATAGAGCTGTATTTGTCCTCTGGTTTGCTAGATGGAAAATGCCATGTGTGGCGGACGTACAAGGTACAACTTTTTTTTCAAGCCATGCCAAGCTGGGCTCATTTCTATTAGAGAAAAGATCCAGCAACTAGGTGGTGCCCGTAGGCCCGTTGGATGCTCCTCGAGGGTCAGCACGGTCCTGGTGGCTCAATGGCAAAGGGGGGGGGGGGGGGCAATAAAACGGGGGGGGGGGGGGGGGCAAATCCTCTAATAAAGGGGGGGGGGGGGCATTTTCAAACCGTGCACAGGTCTGATATAATTTTATTATAGAATTTATGTTTATTTTTGTATTATTATTTTGTACTACTTGCTTGATACATATTACATTGCAAATAAATTATTTTATTTGATATTTTTCTAATTAACTTTTTAGATACTGCCACATCGTGATAAAAAAATTAAATTATGGGACACAGTTGTAAATTATTGAGGGAGCTTCTGAAATTTTAAAACTGGTATCTATGTATATAATTATAGGACTTTCAGAAGAAACATTAGCAGACCTGGGCACTGCCCCCCCCCCCCCGAGGTTTACACGGGAGGGTCAATTCCAAAACGGGGGGGGGCACGGGGGGCAACTTTTTTTAAATGGGGGCAATAAAACGGGAAAGCAAGCAGGGGAGAAAGAAAAAAAAAGAGAAAAAAAGAAGAAAAAAGAGAAAAAAGAAGGGAAAAGAGAAAAAAGAGACTAAAAACATAAGGTAAAAATAGGTCTGAAATGGCTTAAAATACATTGAAATAGGCTAAAAACTGAAAAAAAATTGCGATGATGGCTTCATCATAGGTCAAAAATGGCGTCTTAATTTTAGGGTAATTTTTTATTTTTTTGGCGGGGGGGGGGGAGGACAATAAAACCGGGGGGGGGGGGCAAAAACTCCAATAACACGGGGGGGCATTTCCAGATCGTGCACAGGTCTGCGTTAGCATAATAAATAATAATAAAATTTTCACCTCACAGCAGTACAAACGTAGAAAGAATGAAATGATTCCTCAAGTCTTTCTAGCTGAGGAAGAGTTGGAATCAGTTCAGAGATGTAGAGTTCCAAATCTTTTTCCGTTAGAAAACCCTAAAGTAATTTATAATTTTTTTTTACATTTTATCGTCATTTTTCCGACAAAAAAGTCACAATGAGTATAAAACTAAAGATGAATTCTATCCGGGTGGAAATAGCAGTGTGTTCAAGTAACTATTCTTCCTGGAAGAAAATATGACGTGCGGAGAAACATGTGAGGCAATTGGTTATTTTAGCCGTACCCAGGGGGGAACAAGGGGATAGTTCCCCCTGTCGTTTTTGAATAAGCACTGGATAGAATGAATTTTTTTCTGAACAAGCACTGAATAAAATGCATTTCTTGTGAAAATAAACTAAATAAAATGCTCAGTTAGTTTTCAAAAATTTATTTTTTAATTAATTGCGCGCTTTTTTAATTGTTTATTTCAACCAATAATTTCTTTTTTTTAATATCAGAAGTTTAACCCCAAAAACTTTAGGGTGTATACCCAAAAAATTCTATACCAGTTTTTGTTTTCACAAACAAAAAAGATAATTTCTCATTATATAAAATCTCACCAATACACTAGTGTAACCTCACAACCAACGAGTTTAAACTCACAAGCATTTTTAAAATGTGTTTCCATTTAACGCATTTTAAAACCTACGCCAAAAAAAGTTTGTTTTTTTTCAAATCCTAAGCTACCTTCTTGTTGGTATGCTCGTTTTCCGTTTCGGTATGGTATTCCCCGTTTTATTGGAGGATTTGCCCCCCCCGTTTTATTGCCCCCCCCCCCGCCAAAAAATGAAAAAGTACCCTAAAATTATGACGCCATTTTTGACCTATGATGACGCCATCATCGCGATTTTTTTTGCAGTTTTTAGCCTATTTCAATGTATTTTAAGCCATTTTAGACTTATTTTTACCTTATTTTCGCTTTTTTTGTCCCTTTTCCCTTCTTTTTTTCTCTTTTTCTCCCCTGCTTGGCCCTCCCCCCGTTTTATTGCCCCCCCCCCCGTTTCAAATAAGTTACCTCCTCCGTGCCCCCCCCATTTTGGAATTGCCCCCCCCGTTTTAACCCCGGGGGCAGTGCACAGGTCTGCTTTATGGGCTTATTTGGTTTATGTGCTTAGAATTACAGACCTGTGCACTGCCCCCGAGGGGGTTATTGGGGCAATTCCGAAATGGGGGGCACGGCGCAACTTGTTTGAAATGGGGGCAACAAAACGGGGTGCATTATTATGAGTATTCTATAACGATTGAGGACAGGTGAGAAATAGGGGGCAGGGTGGGGTCCACCCCCCTAGCCTCGAAATTTTAGGACCCCCCCTAGACGAAAATCTAGGGGCCCCCCTCCCCCCAAATTTCCGAATTTTTTACCCCTGACCCCCCTCTAGAATTTGAAATCTGACCCCCCCCCTCGGGAAAATTTTAGGTGTCTTTTTTATACTAAATTTTTTTCCAAAAACGTGAATTTTCATCACATATTCATGCTTTTACACCCTTTTTATACATGAATATGGCTTTTTATTCAATAAAATGTAGTATTATCCTATACAAAGAACAATTATTAAAGTTATTATGGTTTAAAACTGTTTTGCTTTGGACACCGGACCCCCCTCTAGATTTCAAAGTTTCGCACCCCGGGTCGACCCCCCCTTAAAAGCTAGGGGGGTTCGGACCCCCTTGGGACCCCCCTCCTAGAATTCAAAATTCGATTTACCCCGGGTAACCACCCCCTAGCTTCCCCGACCGTGCTCACCTATGATTGAGGACCGACGATATTTCAATCAAAATATGAGTTAATGAATTCATACATCATTAACCAAAGCTTCTGAGACTATATCGACTTACAAGTTATAATTTACTAAAGTTTAACCTCAATATGAAAATAAACATTGATTTATCAATTTATAGACTGTTTATAAATTAAAACTTGCTTAAACATTGATTTATCAATTTATAGACTGTTTATAAATTAAAACTTGCTTAAACATTGATTTATCAATTTATAGACTGTTTATAAATTAAAACTTGCTTAAGCTTGACTTTTGCATCGTAAAGGCCCAAATTCTTTGTTTTACGTCAGGTCTTAAGTCAAAAACTGCCAAAACTTACTATTTTATTAATTTTTCTCAGACAAAAACACATAGGACAAAACCGGATTCAACAACGGTTAAATTACTTGTCCTGTGATGTCGTACAAGGACAACCCAATCCGGGACTGCCTCAGCCAGGTTTTTCGCATGACGTAGTTGAAAAGTGACAGAATGGCCACTCTCCCATAGGGATCCTTCTGCTGCAGGGTTCCGAAAAGGGCCGCGGTGAAAAATTCCCGCGCTTTTTTCGGCACTTTTTCCCCAACCTGAAAAAAGAAAAACTATTTTTAATCGAAGGCGAGAGATTTTAAAGTATCACTGTGAAAGCTATACATGAGCAGACGGGGGGGGGTCCACCCCCTAGCCTTGAAATTTCGAATCCTCCCCCTAGAAAAAAAATCTAGGGCCCCCCTCTTCCCAAAATTTTTAAATTTTGACACCCTACCCTTCTCCGGAATTCTAAATTGATCCCCTCCCTCCTTCCGAGTCAAATTTTGGGTATAAATTTAGGTCAAAATTTACTGTCACAAACACGATTATATTGTAGTACAAAACAGTACTTTTTGTACTCTTTTTATACATAAATAGCTTATTTTAGTAAATAAAACTAAATTCTATATTAGTGCTAAAAAACTTAAATAAATGGTTTAATGTGAGTTTGTTTGGAAACCGGACCCTCTCTGACCCCCTTCAGGATTTCAAACTGGTCTACACCGGGTCGACCCCCCTGCAATGCAAACCCCTTCTAGTTTTCAAAAGCCAATTTACCCGGGGTAGCCACCACCCCCCTAGCTTGCCGGTCCATGCTCATGCATGGTGAAAGCTGGTGAGCAGGATCCCAGAAGTAAAAAGAAGTTAAACCTAATGTGTACTACTAAAAGAGAACCATAGGTGAGAAAGGGGGGGAGGCAGGGTGGGGTCCACCCCCCTGTAGCCTCGAAATTTTGGCCCCGCCCCCCTAGACAAAAATCTAGGGGCCCCCCCCTCCTCCCAAATTTCCTAATTTTTTACCCCTGACCCCCTCTAGATTTCGAACTCTGACCCCCCCTCCCCTCTCAGACAAATTACGTACCTTTTTTATATTAAATTTTCTTCCAAAAACGTGAATTTTCATCACATATTCATGCTTTTACACCCTTTTTATACATGAATATGGCTTTTTATTCAATAAAATGTAGTATTATCCTATAAAAAGAAGAATTATTAAAGTTATTATGGTTTAAAACTGTTTTGCTTTGGACACCGGACCCCACCTGACCCCCCTCTAGATTTCAAAATTTCGCACCCCGGGTCGACCCCCCCCCTAAAAAGCTAGGGGGGGTCCGGACCCTTTTTGGAACCCCCTCCTAGAATTCAAAATTCGATTTACCCCGGGTAACCACCCCCCCTAGCTTCCCCGACCGTGCTCACCTATGATGAGAACCCGGACTTTGTAAGGAAAAGGTGGTGGCGAGCAAAAGTTTCAAACAAAGATTACCGGAATTCTCATAGGACTTTGAAACCTGTATCCTTTTTTCTTGAGAGTGTGAAACAAGAATGTTAACGTTGTGAGACTCACTAATATTCCTGCTACTAACGAATCCAGTTTGTGAAATGAAATACCGAAAAAATTTTTAAAGATGTTTTGAAAGGGAGAAAAATATTTCACCTCCAAACTTACGTTTTAAAGTCGAAATGTGTTTTTAATAATAAATCAAAAAATTTACTAGGAGGACTTATTTGTAAAATTGAGAAACCAGATAGAATGACAAGCTCTGATTTGTAAAATCAATAATTGACTTTCAAATTTCAAATTATTATGTTCTGAAGGTCATTAAATATGTATTTATCAGATTATAAGAAATGGTTTAACTAATGTTGTGTCAAAAGGCCAAGGAGAATTGTAAACATTTTTTTTTAAATTTCCTTTAAAAAACAACATAACGTTGTTACTCTGACACAATGAGCCAGATGCGTCGTAAAATACTGGTAACTGTGACTCTCCTTTTATATATCTTAACACACGATTAATCTAAGCAAAATGAGTCAGAGTCACGTAGATTTTTTCTTCTTATACTTATTGTGACTCTTTATGTCAGAGTAACGACGAATAAATTACTCAATAAAATTTTATTTCATACTTTTATATTTTTTACTACACGAACATGGATGTGTAATATACAAAATAAAATAAATTAAAATATAAAGTTTTTAATATTTTAAAAATGTAATTAATTTACGTTTAGAAAAAAAATTAGTTTTTTGCAGCTCTGGCGGAAATAGTTTTGGTGTTGCTTCCAGCTGTAGGTGGGCAGCCTCCCGGATTTTGGGGGTATACCCTACCCCCAAGCTTTGGGGGGTGTTCCGAAAATTTTTTTGGAGTATACCTCCAATATTTCATTTTTATCGTTTTTAGTACTGGGACTCCCCAAATTTAAGGAAAGGGGGTGTCTGTGGTACCCCGTAAAGTTTAGGGGGGGGGGGGGGGGTGTCGGCTACAAATCGGGATTTTTGGGGGGGTATAGCCCCCAACTCCCAACTGCCCACTTATGCTTCCAACTCATTTGTCTAGCCCGGTTCCTGGCGTCTGGTGGGGAATGTAAAATCCTTGCCAAGTCCCGGGGAAACGTGGGCCGAGCGGTGGGCTATAAAAGCTCAAGACGGGTTCTGGCCTCTGGGAGATATAATTTTATAAATTCTTGAATCAGTAAGCATCTTTTGAAATCCAGCTCACAGTCTCGATCTGAAGGAAAAAAGAGTCCGAAGCAGAGCCGAAGCTATTGCTGTCTGATACATATAGCGAACGAGAAGTTAAGAAACTCTAACGCAAGTTAAGATCCAGTGAAGAAACAGCAAGCAAAGCGGTGCTCCCACTTGAGCCCCTATAGTGGGTATAATATCCTGTACATAAAGTGACCCTGCCACTTTTGTCTACCTTAGGGTAGCTGATTTAACTTTGTCCACCTTTTTTAATTTTTTTGAATAAAATTTTCCTGGTTTTTCCAATCAACCCAAGATTTGGTCTCAAAAATTAAACAATTTTTGTTATTCCAGCGCAAAATTTTAAAATTTCTGTTACACTTAAGGTCTCTCCGGACAGTTTTTATTGCAGAGCGATCAGTAGTAAACCAACTCCGCAACAAAGAGCAAAAAAATATTACCCATTTTTATTTTTAAGTATTATAATATTTTAAGATATTTAAATAACGAAAATTTGACTGATTGGGCGATAAGCAGGCAACAAATTCTGTTTACAATAATGATATTTTTTGAAATTATGTGAAATAAATTTAAAAAATTATAAAAAAAAATTAGTAAAATCAAACAAAAATTATGGCCAAACAAAAATATGTTTTATGTGGGAATCAATCTCGGGACCTTTCAAACATTTGACAACGCGCTAAATGACTTTGCCACTGCAACCACGGGTTGATGAGCTCTAATAGCGATTTATAAACAAACTCTGAAATAAATCAATAAAACGCACGACAGAACTATTTATGCGTTAAAAAATACAAAAGATATTCAACGTCAACGGTCGAAAATGCTATTTTCTAACCTTATTTTACGTCATAAACACCATGGCAAAAATTAAAACCATGACCTTTACAAAATTTTTTACCTTTCTAGAATTTGAGGAGCGGATTAATCCCCCCATTCCCTTCAACCTGGCTATGGAATTGAATACAAACACTATGGACTTGAATACAAACACAGGTGAGGACGGTCTGGGCAGCCGGGGGGGGGGGTGATAACTCGGGGTAAATCGAATTTGGAATTCTAGGTGGGATCCCAGGGGGTTCCGGACCCCCTAACTTTTAAGGGGGGTCGACCCAAAGTGCAAAAATTTAAAATCTAGAAAGGGGTCAGGTCACAGGTGGGGTCCGGTATCCAAAGCAAAACAGTTTTTTATCGGTTTTTTTCGGCAAAATCCTTTTATGTACGTCTAAAATTAATATAAAAGCAGAAGTTTTCAAGAAAGGTTTTTCATCACTGGATTTACTGATTTAAACGACAGCAATGTATACAACTGTAGTGTTTTACGATTAATATTAAAAATTTTTTTTTCTATATCTTAATATCGTGAATACCAACGAAGACAGTGAGCAGCGTGGCGCAAACGAGGATGGTCCAGCGGTCGAGGCCCGGAGCGGATCTCAGGAAACCGCAGAAGAAGGAACCGTAAGTGAACAGCGCGCCAAAAAACGTAGTTGGAATAAAAGCGAGGATAGCACGGTATAGCAATTTATCTAGCAAATTTCTTATTTTTATATACTGCACGTATTAGAATATGTAATAAAAACTAAAATTCTGCTTATAACATCTTATAATTTAAAAATATTAGTTTTATTTAACTTAACCGTTACTTTCTGCTATACGCATACTCTATAATTTTTTTAGTTTTTATTACGAGCCTCTTAAGTAATATGGTGGATTCTATTATAGAGAAGCTCCGACTACCATATTCTTAAAGCTTGATCAAAAAATATGTCTAGAATTAGGAGCGAAACATATTTTTTGGCAATAGTTATTGTGCTTATTCTACTTAATAATCCGCATGTTTATTTATTGTTTTAGTTTTAACGCAGGAAACAAATAAGGAAAAAGTATTTTGACTTTCTAATATATATGCAATATAATATCATATTATTTTATTTTGTTAGGGTATATTGCAGTTTATTTTGGCATTTATATAATTTTTTATAAAAATAACCTTAAAAATTTTTTTGGTTTTCTCTAACAACCCCCCGCCTTCTTTTTCACTTCATTTTCTATTTTTATTAAACCACAATAACTTTAATAATCGTTCTTTCAATAAGATAATACTATATTTTATTGAATAAAAAGGGTGTAAAAACATAAATTTTGTCGTTTTTGAAAGAAAATTTAGTATAAAAAAAGTACCTAAAATTTTTCTGAGGGGGGGGCATAGTTTAAATTCTAGAGGGGGGTCAGCCGTCAGGGGTAAAAAATTCAAAATTTTGGGAAGGGGGCCCTGGATTTTCGTCTAAAAGGGGTCCCAAAATTTTGAGGCTAGGGAGGGTGGACCCCACCCTGCCCCTTCTTTTCTCACCTATGACTACAAACCTCTAGAAATTTGTTGTATCCTATCATTTTCTCGTCGTCTACCACTGGCGGTGTGTGATTTTCGTCCAGCAGTGTCCAGATCTGTTGCAGTTCATCGTTGTCCAAAAGTTCCGCGCTCCGTCTTTGGAGGAAACGGCTTCGCGCTTCTTCTTTTATCTTGTTGGCGATTCGGAGTCGTTTGGAGCCGAGAAAAATAATTAACGTCCACAGAAATCCGCGGAACAGGGAATTTTTAAACTCAAACATCCGCAGATTTTTATTGTTTCTTTTTTTACTTTTTTAATTACCTAGCAATTTTTTTAAATATATCTTAAAATTTCCTGTGGTGTATAAAAACGCATTAATTGAAAATCCACATTGTAGATTTCTCTTCTTAAAATTCGCATCATCGGATTTTCAAAAATGACATCCAAAAACATTCCTAAAAATTAGAATACAGTGAAATTTTTGAACTTGCAGTCCTTTTTTGAAATGGCTTTTTTGAAATCCGTGGATGCTAGTTTTGGGAACATACATCCGCGAATGTGAATTTCTAATTAAATTAATGTACTCTAAAATTCTACCATATGATATGATAAAATACTTTATTCATGTTGTTTTTCAATTTTGAGGGCAAAGTATATTAAAAACACGAATTTTCTGTTAAAAATTCTGGTTTTTTGTATTGCATTTTCTGCTTTTATTGCTAAAGCGCACAATTGAACTTGAAAACTCAGTTTGGAAGGTTGAAATTTTACAAAAATTTAAAATACTAATATATAGGGTAGTGCATTTAATTTCGGCACTTTTCCAAATTGGGCATTTTTGATTTTGGACTATATTTTTGGTAATCCCGGACGAAATACGACGTTTGATAGCTCAAATGAGAGCTAATTATATGTAGATGACTGTCGTGAGCTTTTTATTTGTTATGTTATGATATTTTCATGTGAAATTGTGTGATTTACAAAAAATAAAATTGTTACTCGTTTTTAGAACATGGGCATTTCATGACTACGCAATAAATTGGTTTAAAAATTAAACTCTCCTGGTAAAATTTAGTCTATTTTCCGAATTTTTAGTCACCGTTGTTCTACGTTGCGTCTGTGGTGAGCAATCGTTATAAAATAAAATAGTGTAATTTCGGCACACATATTGCTGTAGGTAAAAACGGGTTGAATTAAGTGGTTGGGTGTTAAATTGTAGTTTTAAATAGTTAAAAGACAACGTTGAATTGTGTAGGGGTCATAGCACAGCACCTCCGACTAAGGGGTCTTTTTAAGGTAAAATTACGAAATTAAATGCACTTTTTTCCAAAATTTTGCTCATTTTGATACCATTTGGCATTTTAGCTGTAACTTTTTGCCAGTTACACGTTGAACAACAAGGAGAAGCTTAAATTAAAGAAAACTGTCTGGAGATAATGATAGGCTTTTAATTTTGAAAATGATGATTTTTTGACAGAGAAGCAATCGATTGTTTTGTATGAAAATCAAATGCATACATTTAATTTCGGCAATTTTCCGTTTTTTTTTAAACTGATTTAATTAAGTAAAAAAAAATTTTTCTACAGTGAACCTTTTATGGCGCAACGCAGTATCGTAAAAACTTTAAAATGAGCTATCAAATCATAGATGAACAAAGGGGGGTAGGGTTTGGTCCACCCCCCCTAGCCTCGAAATTTTGGGGGGTCCCCCTAGAAAAAAAATCCAGCCCCCTCCCTCCCCCCAAATTTTCGAATTTTTTACCCTTGACCCCCCTCTAGATTTTGAAATCTGACCCCCCCCTCCTCTTGAGAAAATTGTAAGTACTTTTTTACTAAATTTTCTTGCAAAAACGTGAATTTTAAACTCAAATTCATGTTTTTACCCCTTTTTATACCTAATTATCGCTTTTTATTTAATAAAATGTAGTATTATCTTATAATAAATTTATTATTAAATATTTAATGGTTTAAAAATATTTTGTTTTGGAAATCGGACCCCACTTGACCCCCTCTAGGTTTTAAAATCTTCCACCCCGGGTCGACCCTCCCCCTAGTTAGCAGTTAGCATAGCCAGTGTTTTCAAGTGATTTCCTCCAGGAATGCTGCTGCCTTTGCGGGTTGAAACCATAGGTCTTCTACTGTTAGTGCGGTAGGATTCTTGGTGCAGTTGAAAAGGTAGTGGACATCATGCGGTTTCTGGTGGCATTTTGGGCATTCATTTTTGATTAGTGGGTTTATTCTTGATTTGTATGAATTTAGATGATGACAAAATCCGGATCTCAGTTGTGACAGGAGTGCTCTTAGTTTTCTTGGAAGGTGTTGTTCGCTTTTGTGTATTTCATGGGGATTGCTTTTTAGTAGAGGATTGGGTTGTAGTTGAGATAGAAATTCTTTTACAAAATAGGTGTGAATGTTAGTCCAGATGGCTTTTTCGGTGAGAGTTGGATTGAAGAAACTTTCTGCTATGGGGCCATATTTTGATTGGAGGGTGTGTTTCATTTCTCTTGGCCTAGATTTGTTTGCTGAGATTTTGTTGGATCGGTGAGTCTGTTGCATAGTCTTGGCGAGAAATTGTGTTGCAAGGAGAGATGTGTGGTTTTCAATCATAGGTGNT
>JASAMX010034624.1:0-12248 GCA_030248175.1 Microlaimidae sp. YZB2_3
TTATGCGCTCGTTCTTCGTTCAGTTACGTATTGCTAGTAAAACACGGAAGTATGACATAGGTCGCACGAACGTTTCACGGTTGTAACCGAGGAAAAGGCAATTACGGGAACAGGTTAAACTTAATTTTAAAAAACTATTACATACTCAAAAACATTATACACATACATATATAAGTATATAGTTTACTTTTGTTATTTATTTAATTTTGCATATAGTTGAGAAATCTTTAAAGTCTTAAGTTAATACTATCTTTTTAAAAATAATTTTAAAAACTATTCGCCGGTACTACAGCAAAATGAGCAACAGTCATTATAAAATGCACGTGACTGTTGTGACTCATTCTGTAGTTTATAGTGTCCTGTTAGACATTTAAAATAAGTCACAGTCGCATATATTTCATACGACTTGCGGCTCATTCTGCCGCAGTAAGGACGTATGGAGAATCACGACAGTTGATTCAATGTGCACAAAGGTCTCGAGAAGAATTGAAAATAATTTGTATAAGACCGATAAAATGAAAAAGAACTAAATATTTACAACCAGCTGTTTATTTTAGAATAAATGTTTTATGTTTAATTGTTATTTTCATGTATTATGATCTTGCTTTTTTTGTTAGCCAAAGTCATATACAAATTATTTTTAAATTTTTTCAAGACTTTTGTGTACATTGAATTAACTGTCGTGATTCTCCATAAATTACTTAGGCTCACCTTCAAAAGAGTCCCGGCTCAAAGAGTCCTGAAAAAATCGCAGCTGGCACAAAAAAGTCCTGGCACAAAAGAGTCCCGGCACAAAAGAGTCCTGGAGAAAATGCGTTCATGCGCTCAAGCGCTGCTAGGGCTGAGGTCGGCACAAAGGAGTCCTGGCATAAAATCAATTTTTAACAGCTGACATACAATGAAAAAGTGTACGGAGGTAAAGCAACGAAAATATTAAGCCCCAGGCGCCTGTTAAGACACAAAAAAATGGAGTAGAATAAGAAGTAAAAAAATAAATAAATAAATAATCAATAAAAATTTGTTAATTTTCATAAAGTGGCGCAGTAAAAACTTATACTGTAGCCATGTTTAACAACACTTAACCGGTATTTAACTATTAATGTTTTTCGGAGAAAACAGAATTTTTAAACTAAATTTTTTCAACGTGTATTTAAACGATAAAATAGCCTAAAATGCGTATAGAATAACTTAAAACATAATTAAACAAGTCCCTCCATCTGCTTGAAATGGCTGGAGCCCCGGAGTTTGATATTGAAAGGTAGAAAAATCACTTCTGTGTTAACTTTTCCTTTTTTTAAATCACCTATTTTTTCTGCTTTAAAAGTAAAGTACACCACTTTAAAAGTAAAAAAATGTTTAAAAAACTACACAAAAGATTTAAAAAACTATAAAGGTTACGATGGAAATTCAAATGTATCGAAGAGAATTTCGCAATTATATTAGGAGGTTATGTTTGTTTTAGTAAAAGATTCATCAATTAATATTTATGTAATGGTATATTCAATTTTTTTATTACAATTTACTTTTTTATTAAAATTTACTCTTTTATGTGTTTTTTATTCATTATATAACTACTTTTTAGGTATTTTTGGTATCCATTTTTATCTCACCTCCCATTATTAATATAATCATCATGCAAAATCTTTCTGTACATTCGGAATTTCGTCGTAATGTTCTATAATATTTTTAAAAATGTTTATCACATATTTTTTTTTAATTTTTAACTTAAAACGAATTATAAAACAAATATGTGATTATGCTAAAAGTCCTTAAGATTTAAGGTTATTTAAAGCCATATTAAATTGGACACATCTGGTTGTCCTTACAATTACAACCAAAACACTTATTTGATAAAAATTGTAATATTTTAAACTATGAACAAAAAATTTATCTCAACTAAAATACTTATTTAGACATGATTTTGTTACTCAATTATGACAAAACACTAATTCAATATTATACAATTTATACCCAAACGCAACACATGACACAATACAACACACACACAAATCCAAACACATGTTTTTCTTATTTTTTAAATACTTTACAAAACTTTGAGCGTATTAATAACTAAATAATAAAAATACTTAAAAACATAAATTTTTTACCGGCGTAATTCTTCACACAACCTTTTAAGAGGCTAATTAAAAAAACAAACAAAAAACTGGAAGACAGCTGAGGTGTGATCATTGTATCTCAGGTATGAAAAATAGATTTTATGCCAGGACTCTTTTGTGCCGACTTTAGCGCTCGCAGCGCTTGGGCGCATAAATGCATTTTCTCCAGGACTCGTTTGTGCCGGGACTCTTTTGTGCCAGGACTCTTTTGTGCCAGCTGCGATTTTTTTCAGGACTCTTTTGTGCCGGACCCAATTACTTATTGCCGCCTTCCCGATGACAAATGGTGCCAGGAGGACAGGGATGTCGAGCGCAGGGGTTTCTGTTTATCGGATAATCACAATGATATCTGTAAAAACATAATTTTATAATATAATTAAAAAAGCTAAAAATAAAATATGCAAACGGTTCATTTCGAAAACCGAACGCGAATATTTAGGAGTATAAAAAGAAGTCTCAGTTGCACTATCAACGTTAATTAAAGTGAAATTTATCTTATGACTGTGCAACGTACACTGTAAAACTGTGCACATACTGTATCAACGTTGCAACTCAATTCAACAGTCTAATCACTACAACTCCAATCACAATCACTGCAACTGTGCGCATATCAATGTTAATTAAAGTGCAATTTATCGTACTCCAGAGCTTCGAAAAACCGAGCACCACTCCAGGGGCCTGTTTCATAAAAACCTTTGTAAATTCTCATTTTACATATCTCCGCCTATTTTTTGTAAAATACACGATAAACGTTTTTCGACTTGTAATCCAGGGGGAGCATCTCCGCGCACTGCTCTGCGCTGATTGGTCGCAGCCACGTCATTTCATCTCTGCTGACCGATCAATATTCGCCGTGTCGTATTCTCTATCATGTAATTTACAAAAAATAGGCGGAGATTTGTAAAATGAAAATTTACAAATGTCTTTATGAAATAGGCCCCAGAGTTCCAAAAATCTAAGCTTCGTTCCAGAGCTCCGGGGAAAATCACTAGTTAAAAAAAATTTTGGATAATGTATCTACACTTTTTCATATTTAATTTGGATTTTGAGACTTAAATTTACAGAAGATTTTTATTGAGTATTTTCCCAAATACCAAGTTTGTACATCGCTTCTGCATTCCTACGTTTTATAAAAACTGAAGTAAAAATCGCACTTTTTCTTCATTGTTTCAACAAATGCTTTGTTAAAGGAGCACTGTCATGAATCAAACTCCTATGGCGCCAGGAATAAACTTTTTCGCCCGTAATAATACTTAGCCGATTGTGCTGAAATTTGGAAACGATGTACATAGCGTTGATGCCAAGAAACCTACATTTTAATTTTGAAGTAGATAAATGTTTTGTTATATAGGAGCAGTTTGTTCCGGATGCTACCAAGCCCAGATGGAACTGCTCCTTTAATACGAAACGTATGTAACTCAAAATTGGTACGCAAATCTTCTTGGCACCAACGCTACCTCATTTCCAAATTTCTGCCTTATCGGCTAAGTACTGACCGTGATGGGTCGTTTCTTCTATAATTAGGTCAGATTTTTTAATACGCTATTAGTGCATATTTTCACACATGTTTTTCACGTGTAACGCAGTTTCACTTCATTTATTTACTCCATGGCAAAATTCCAGTACCTATATTATAAAATAATTAATGAATGTACCATATATACATTCATTAATTGTATAGTTTACATAGTTACATATATTTAACATTATGCCATTCCGATTTTATTTTGTCGGAAAATTTGCATTGAAGTTTTAGATTTTGCCCTATAAGGAAAAGTAAGTTTATTTTGATTTTTATTTCATATACTAATTGTTTATTACGTGGTGTTTGTTTGTTACTTATTATTAAACCCAATATGAATAACACGGAGGGATCGCAGACTTCTCCAGTGGCGCAGCAAATCCCGCGGGTGCCAAAGGTGATGCACCTCAACAGCAACATGACGATCGGTGTGGATGGACGTTCACGGTCAGCGCCTCCTACCAGCCCCGAGGTTCCCGTGTCCGGCGGAGCTCCGCACAGCCAACCAGATAACACTACCCAACACACAGCTGATGACAATTCCGGAGACGAAACACGCGGCGAGAAAAGAAAGAGAACTCCGGAAAATAATTTATCTACGGTAGAAATAATTATTTTATTTTACGGTTTATCTATAATTTATAGCTATTCAACTTTACATTTATATATTAACTAATTATCATTCAAAATATTTTGCTAATATTACTTTAACTTTATTTAACCTTTTAAGTGAAGTGATGGATTGTATTGAAAAGCTCCGACTATCATGAAGCTTAAAAGGCATCAAAAAATATGTCTAGAACTAGGAGCGAAACATATTTTTTGATATTGCAAAATTTATTTTATTTCATGCCTCTAAAATTCAAAACATTTATAGCTTAATTTGTATTTATTTTAGCGTGTACAGGTTACATCAGAAATTTCAGTAAAAAAATTTTTATTTATGCGTGTTTAGTAAATTCGTATTTATTTGTTTAGCTGTTAATATCTTTTCCCTCTCCCCTCAAAACTCTGCGGTTTTTCGTTTCCACTTTTCCTTTCGTTTTCTATTAAAGAAGTAGTTCATTCAGGGCGCCATAGGAGTTTGACCTTTCTGACTCCTTTAACCTTTTGGGATTCTTTTCGCTGCAAATCTACTGCAGTATAGAATTCTTTCTGCGTCACTGCTGCTCGATGCTAAGCTTAGCACCGATCGTCAAGTGAAGCTGAATTAAACTAACACCAACACTGAAGCGGAATGCCCTTCTGCGCATGTGCAGCGCTTTTGGGATGAAAAAATCCCAAAGAGTTAAAATCTAGAATTATGGCGTTAAAATGAGTCTAAAACGACGCTTCTTTATTTTTTTATATTTTGTAACAAATTGGAGCGTAGTAAAGGAGAAATTGTTCAAATATTAAATCATATAAAAGGTCTTATTTAACCATTTTTAGAAGGTCATATCCCTTGAACCTTTAAATTTATTTTGACAAAAAATTTTTAAAAGTTTTAAGGCAAAAATGGTAAGATTTTCTAAAAAAAAATCGAAAATCCAAAACAAACACTTTGAATCTGTAATTTTGTTAAATAAAATTTTTTTCTAATAGAAAAAATAAAATTTTATTCTAATATCTTAACGACACGGCGTTTCTTAGTTTTTAACGTTTTAGAAGACTTGCCGATTGCTGTATTTTTTCTACAAACAATGCCTTTTCTCAGAGATTTCTCTGAGAAAAGTCCTTTCTATATCTTCGAAACTCCGTTTGATATTTTGTTTCTGCGCAAAAGTTTTACAAAACAAAAATAGGGCGAATAAAATAAAGTAATAAAATTTTGGTTTTTAAATTAAGTAGTGTGAAAACGAACATTAAAGCAGATTTTCTGTGACGCCGTTTCCCTCTGCTGCAAGGGTTGGGGACGCAGGGTTTTCTGCGAAAAAAAATAGGGCGAATAAAATGAAGTATTAAAATTTTCGTTTTTAAATTAAGTAGTAGTGATGGGTGGAACTGCAGTACCCTCGGAACACCAGAACCGAACCCGGAATCGGAATTGAGATTTTCCACAAATCCGCAACAGGAACCGGAACCGGAATTCTAAATTTTTCACGGAACATCCGGAACCGGAACTGCCTAAAAAACTGCGAAACCCCGAACACCAAAACCGGAACCAGAACCTGAATTAAAATTTTTCAAAAATCCAAAACAGGAACCGGAATTGAGATTTTCCAAAAATTCGGAACCCGGAACCGGAACTGCCAATTAAACTGCGAAACTCCCGGAACACCGGAATCGGAACCAAAACCGGAAGTGATATTTTCCAAAAATCCGGAACAGGAACCGGAACCGGAAATCCAAATTTTGCCCGGAACATCCGGAACCCGGAACCATAACTGCCCATCACTAAAAACGAACCTTAAAGCGGATTCCCTGTGACAGCGTCCCCCTCTCCTGCAAGGGTTGGGGACGCAGGGATTTCTGCGAATGGTCCTGGAGGAACCGTGGATCCATCCATCGTAGTCGTGCCCGCCGTAATCGTAATAGTCAGGAAACCACTGAGCAGAGGTTAAGCCAACCTAAAAACTTCAATGCGATGCTACTAAATATTGATGTAAAAAGTTACTTTTACTTAAATTAATAAAAACAAGAATATATAACTCAACAGTCTGAATGCATAACAAAAAATACAGACGCTCGTAGTCATTTTCAATGAACTAAAACGCAGCAAAACTTGTTTTATTTAATTTTTACTTTTACTAAAAAAACAACTTTTATTTATCTAAACACAAAATTTTCGCTTCGCTTTGTTTTTATTTTTATTGTTCAGCTAGACTCTCAGTACTAAAATTATCACAGGGTCGCTAAAATAAAATGAGTGCAAAAGAAGTCGCAATTCCCATTGCAAGAAAACTCTGTGTCAAAAAATCGCAACGCGGGAATTACAAATTTCAGTTAAATTTGTTTTACACTTACTCGTATTTTTCTGCAATTATTTAAAATAATAATGAAATAAAAAAAAATTGAGTAGATTAAACAAATAAAGATAGATCCACCGAGCATGTGATACTGTAGATACTATATAAGTGATAAAATAAAGTTGTTAAACCTAATACGTTTTATAAACTTGCTAGTATTTAGACCAAACTTTTACTTAAATTAATAAGAGTGACATATTTTGGATTACGTTTACAATATCCATTGCAGTTTTTCCAGATTTGGTTTTTACAATCCAGTTTAATTTTTCTACCCTTACTCGTGTTTTTTTGCAATTACTTGAAATAATAATAAATAAAATAAAATTTTAGTACTTTAAGTCATTTGAACAATTGTAAGTAAAGATAGATCCACCGAGCTTGTGATATGTCTTAATTTTATAATGGACAATTCAATTTAGCTAAATTCACGTGAATAGGGTAGTGCATTTAATTTCGGCACTTTTCGCAATTGGGAATTTTTGATTTTGGACTATATCTTTGGTAATCCTGAATGGAATACGACGGTTGATAGCTCAAATGATAGCTAATTATTTGTAGATGACTGTCGTGAGCTTTTTATTTGTTATGTTATGATATTTTCATGTGAAATTGTGTGATTTATAAAAAAATGGTTACTTGTTTTTAGAACATGGGCATTTCATGATTACGCAATAAATTGGTTTAAAAATAAAACTGTCCTGGTAAAATTTAGTCTATTTTCCGAATTTTTACTCTCCGTGGTTCTACGTTGCGTCTGTGGTAAGCAATCGTTATAAAATAAAATAGTGCAATTTCGGCACACATATTGCTGTAGGTAAAAACGGGTTGAATTAAGTGGTCGGCTGTTAAATTGTAGTTGTAAATAGTTAAAAAACAACGTTGAAATGTGTAGGGGTCATAGCACTGCACTTAAACTCGATTAAGGGGGTCCTTTTAAAAAGTGTCGAAATTAAATGCACTTTTTTCCAAAATTTTGCTAATTTTGATACCATTTGGCATTTTAGCTGTAACTTTTTGCCAGTTACACGTTGAACAACAAGTGGAAACTTAAATTAAAGAAAACTGTCTGGAGATAATGATAGATTTTTAAATTTTTGAAAATCAAGATTTTTTGACTGAGAAACAATCAATTGTTTGTAAAGTGCCGAAATTAAATGCATACATTTATTTTTGGCAATTTTCCGTTTTTTTAAAAACTAATTTAATTAAGTAAAAAACTAATTTCGTACAGTGAAACTTTTGTGACGCAACGCAGTATCGTGAAAGCTTCAAAATGAGCTATTAAACATGAAAATCGGGCTATACAGTGAAAAGTTACATCGGAAAAACAAAAAAGTGCCGAAATAAAATCCACTACCCTAATTAAAGCCATTTTTCATACAGGAGTTAAACATTGTTTGATAATACTACATATGTTTGTATTTTCAAAAATATATAATACTATACTATATTATTCGTGGTTTTGCAGTGTGTCGTTTGAAAAACTAAAATTTTACCTAATAAGAATGTATATTAGAATAAAAACCTAAAGTGCGGTAAAGTGTGTTTTTTTCTTCAGTTCGATTATTTTTTGGCAAAATTTTACTGTGCCCTCCAAAATCTTGTAACTGTTTTTTCGCCCGAAAATTTTTAGACCTTTTAAAAGAAGCCGAAATAAATTTTTTTGGGAATTTTGAACAATGTCTTTTTTAATGCGAAGTTTTGTTTATAAAAAAAGTAAAAATTAAAAGCTTACACTTTTAACTTTATTTTGACACCCTGATTGTAAATCTTAACAAAGTATTTTGTTGAGATATTAGTGTTTATTAAAAAAACATGAGAATTTTACATTTTACTCCATTTTTTAAGAAACGTGCGTGGGAAGTAAACAACCATTCAACAAAATGACGGTATTTTATAAGATTATCTTTTCTACGTTTTTTTTGTTGAAAATTCTGTCAAAACAAACTAATTAATAATCAAATAGGTATTTTTGTTTCAGGAAAATAAAACTTCGTTAAAAAATACATTTATATTTTTATTGAAAAAGATATAAATGTATTTGAAAGAAATTTTAAAAGTTTTACAAAAGCTTTTATGAAAAGAATAAAAACTTCATGATAACAAAAATATATAATACTATATATTAATATAGTATTATATATTTTTGATGATAATACCAAAAATATATAATACTATATAATATATTATATTATATATTTTTGATAATACCAAAAACCATTAAAAAAACCGGGGAAGTTTACACTTGTGTTAGTTTAAACCATATTTCAAGCATGTATAAGTGTTAAATCAGTTAGGGTAGTGCATTTAATTTCGGCACTTTTTCGTTTTTCCAATGTAACTTTTCACTGTATGGCCCGATTTTCATGTTTAATAGCTCATTTCGAAGCTTTTACGATACTGCGTTGCGTCATAAAAGTTTCACTGTACGAAAGTAGTTTTTTTACTAAATTAAATCAGTTTTTTTAAAAAAAACGGATAATTGCCGAAATTAAATGTTTCCATTTAATTTCGGCACTTTACAAACAATCGATTGTTTCTCAGTCAAAAAAGGTTTGGGGACTTTAGAGCCGAGGGACTTTAGAGCCGGGACTTTAGAGCCGGACCTGGGGACTTTAGAGCCGCGGCAGAGACTTTAGAGCCGAAATGAAAAATGCGTTTGCAACCAATAGTAAAACAATATACATACAGTAATATTAAAACATTTACATAACACATAAAAATTTCTGGCAAACACTAAATCCCACCGACTCTGACTCCGACTCCGCCTCTAATTTCTGCAAATTATATATTGATGTGCAGGTCAGACGGAATCAACAAAAAAGAACAAATTAAACAAATTTAAATGCTTTTTGAATCATTTTGGCTGATTTTACATGTAAATTTTTAAAAATTAATGATTTTAAACTGAATTACACTATCAAAAACATTAAATTAAGCTTAAAAACCAATAAATTAGTAAATTTAAAATGGAAATTTAAATTAATTATGCTCGAGCAATTGATAAACTTCATATTATCATTTTAGTGCAAGAACATGGCTTCGATTTTTGATTTGTTTAAATAAAGATATTTTATATGAATTTAAGGTATGGCTAAGGGTTAAGATTCACGTTTTTTAAAATATTTATTATAAAAAATATAAAAGATGTTTTTATGTTAAAAAAATTTTTGCACAACAAAAATCAAGACAAAAAAAACTTTTTCTTTCCTAAGCCTAAGCGAAACCTAAAACTCATGGTAAAAGTCTAAAAAAAGCTTAAAAGCTATTGAAATGCTGATAAATTTAGTGCCTAAAGAAAAAAAATATTTTGGAAAATATTTTGCCGAAAATATTCTTTGCTGACACCAAAAGGTTTTTAAAAATACTATTGAAAGGTGTTAAACAATTTTACAAGTCGAAATCTCACTAATTTTTTTAAAAAATGTACTAAATTTGTAAAATATGTAACGCACATAACAAAAAAATAATAAATTTAGGAGTTCGGCTCTAAAGTCCCTTAATTTTAATTTTTTATGAATTTTCTGAACACAAAAGTTACGTTACGGCTCCAAAGTTCCTCCAATACGGCTCTAAAGTCCCACACTACGGCTCTAAAGACCCTCGGCTCTAAAGTCCCCTCACTCCGGCTCTAAAGTCCCGTTACCGTCAAAAAATCATCATTTTCAAAAATTTAATAGCCTATCATTATCTCCAGACAGTTTTCTTTAATTTAAGCTTCTACTTGTTGTTCAACGTGTAACTGGCAAAAAGTTACAGTTAAAATGCGAAATGGTATCAAAATAAGCAAAATTTGGGAAAAAAGTGCATTTAATTTCGGCACTTTTTAAAAGGACCCTCTTAATCGAGTTTAAGTGCAGTACTATGACCCCTACACATTTAATTGTCTTTTAACTATATACAACTACAATTTAACACCCGACTACTTAATTCAACCCGTTTTTACATACAGCAATATGTGTGCCGAAATTACACAATTTTATTTAATAACGATTGCTCACCACAGACGCAACGTAGAACCACGGGGAATAAAAATTCTGAAAATAGACTAAATTTTAGCAGGACAGTTTAATTTTTAAACCAGTTTATTGCGTAATCATGAAATTCCCATGTTCTAAAAACGAGTAACAATTTTCTTTTTTATAAATCACACAATTTTACATGAAAATATCGCAACATAACAAATAAAAAGCTCACGACTGTCATCTACATATAATTATCTCTCATTTGAGCTATCAAACGACATATTCCGTTCAGGATTACCAAAGATATAGTCCAAAATCAAAAATGCCCAATTGGGAAAAGTGCCGAAATTAAATGCACTACCCTATTTAAAAAAAATGAGCTCCTTTCGTTTTTAATGGTAAGAGCTCTGGAGCATAATATTTGAGGGTAAGAACACCCATAGGGTGGACTACAGTAGTAGATTTGTTGTGTGTTTTTTTTATGTCCGTCTTGTTTTAAGCGGAGAAAAATTGGTTTTGTAATAATACAAAACAAAACAACTTTTAAAAAGGACAAAACATTGGAGCCATTTAACCTCCAAGAAGTTTTAAAGGTTATGAATGAACAATGGTTGGTATGATGAAGAACAATAGCAAGTGAATTAAAATGACTTTTTCTGACATAAATAAAATTTGATTAATGGTCACTGCGAGCTACTAATTTAGTGTTATAATTTTTATTTATTGATTCAAAAAACTTACTAACAAGGTGCTCATTTGTTTAAAGTGCATATTATAATGTTTAACTGGGTTTCCGGCGTATGGCAAAATAAATTTATCTTATCTTATCTTAAAACAATAGCCATTTTTTGGTGAACTAAGGCACAACCTAGTTATATGTTGTTTCTTTTATAATCGGATGAAATAAAAAAATGATACTCACAACAATTTTTGAAAATCACAAAATCGTCGGTTTTGATTGTAGTTGTATGTGTAAGAAAGAAACAAACATAAAAAGTGGTGATTAAAATTTTAACGCAAATTAATTCCAAAATACAACCAAACAGTTAAAAACAAAATAAAATATTGAAACCTTAATTTTAAGATAAAGTAATGAGTAATAACGCAACGTATAAATGAAATATTGCGAGATTTTCTTTCCATCTTGAGATCCTACAGTAAGTAAATAATACCAAAAATATATCTATTAATACTTTAGTGTTAAACCAAATTCAAAAAATAAATTTAAAAAAATTACCAAACAAAAAAGAAACAGATATTTTAGATCCATGTAAGATTGCTTTACGAATTTAGTAATAAAAATTCCAAAAAACACTGATATAGTTTTTAATATATATTTATACGGATATTTCAACAAATCTCGGTATTACACAAAATCTAAGAGTAGGTGTATTTTTAAAAAGAATTATCGCTCAAAAGATTTGACTGTTGTGAACTCAATGATATATTTTAATGATGCTGCGCCTTTAAAATAGATTTTGATTTCATTAATCCTCGTCTCTAACATCAGTTTGAATCGCCGCCTACTCAAATTTTTCTAATAGTTTGTTTTTGCCTAATTTAGACAAAAATGATGTAGTATAATGCCAAACATTTCTTTTTTGTTAATCAAAAGAAAATTATTCCAAATAAAAACACCGTAATTTTATTGTTTCATGGTGCTATTAAATAGCAATACGTAACTTGACGAAGTACA
>JASAMX010034625.1:0-14668 GCA_030248175.1 Microlaimidae sp. YZB2_3
GGGGCACCGCCACCATAGGTGTTTTTGGTCGGGTCCACTAGGGGAGGAGTGCACCCCTGTGTGGAAGGCCCCCTAAAATTTTTTAGGGGGGGGGGTCCAGGGCATACATGGGCACGGGGGGGGGTTTTGGGGGGATTAACCCCTCCCCCAAATTCTGAGAAAAGGGTTTAACCCCCCCCCCCCACTCAGAAGTGGGGGGGGGGGAGAAAAAGTTAACCCCCCCCCCCAATTTTGGAAAAATGAAGAAAAAAATGTCTTTAAAATGACTTCTAACTGCCTCCAAACTTAAGTTTTGAGGTCAAAATGAATGTTTTAAGCAATAAAAAGCTCAAAAATGCAATAAAAAGGGCTTTTTGACCTAAAATTAGTGTTTTTAACCTATTTTTCTTTCAAAATCGAAAAACGATATGGGTAAAATGCACTCCAGAAAAAAAACGATATGGGTATTTTGCGTTTCTCGGATTTTAACCCCCCCCTAATTTGGGGTTTAACCCCCCCCCACTCCGGACCAACTTGCCCATGTATGTCCGGACCCCCTGGCTTTTTAGGGGGGGTCGACCCCGGGTGCGAGATTTTAAATTTAGGGGAGTCAGGGGGTCCAATTTTTAACATAATTTTTTTAACTCAATAATTTAAATGTTTTTGGGTCTAATATTGAAGTTTATGCACTAAAACAGCTGATTTAGGCCTAAAAGTGTATTTAAACACTGTTTTAAACTAAAAAACCGTGTTTTTGACATTAAATAAAAAAATATACTTTGGTCGGGAGGGGGGAGGGGGATCCGCCTCGCTAGGAGGGGTCAGGCCGGACCGCTCTCGAGCTTTGGGGGGAGGGGGGCCCCCTGAATTTTTTCTAGGGGGGGTCCAAAATTTTGGCTCTAAGGGGGGGGTGGACCGCTCTGTCCCCCCCCCAAAAAAAAACACCTATGACCGCCACTAATATTATAGGCATAGGTGGGCAGGGGGGTTCAGACTTGGGGGTTATACCCCCACAAAAAAATCCCGATTATAGCCGACATGCGACACCCCCCTAAAATTTGGGAGTACCCCGGACCGGACACCCCATCCTAAAATTTGGGGGTCCCAGTCTCAGTACTTAAAATGCTAAAAATGGGGTATTTGAGGTATACCTTAAAAAATTTTTTGAAACAGCCCCCTCCCTAATTTCAAGGGTCTGGTATAACACCAAAATCCGGGAGGCTGCCCACTTATGATTCCAGGGGGCATCCTGCACGCGTGCACGGGTCTAAAAACTTCCTATTTTTTGCAAAAAAATAAAATCCCAGAATGTTTAGAATAGGAAAGAATATTAAACTTATTTTATTACCATGACTTTCTCTTGATTTATATTTTTTCTATTAGCTTGTGTGCGACTCAAACTCATAATAAGTTACTTTTATTAGCTTGCGTGTGACTTAAACTCATAATAACTCACCTCCATCGGGAGCCTCAGGGTAGAGCGTGCTGCTGCTGGATGTTGTAAAACTAGAGGTGCTTCCAGTTCTCTGACGTCTTCGACCGCTTTGTTCTGAGGCGCATTTGACAGGGGACTTTCGATGATAGGCTATAATATCAGTATCAGAATGATACCAGTTGGGCCGCGGGGAGTGGTAAGGGGATAAAGCTTGATTTTCAGGTTCAAATATTGAGGTAGTACTCGCTGCAGACGCGTCATTAAAGTGCGGCGACTCGGAATTTTCACAAAAATTATCTGGATAAGCCGTTTCATCGTCCATTGTATGATCCGGGAATACAAAAATCTTTTCGGCACCACCGTTATCTGTACTTTTGGTGCTGCAGTTGTTATTATCAGTATCAGCTGTTAGGTTGTCAGTTTCTCCTTCATCGTCGCCAGTTTCATCCATTTGTTCTGGAAGAAACTCAGGGGTGTGGATGTTTTCTTCAACTTTTGCAACAGATTTATCCATGTTGTTAGCACTGTGTGCTAATTTAAGGTCGTCTTGGCGCTGTTTTTTTCGGAAGAGCTGGCGGGATTTTAACCTGTTTTGATTACCAGAGATTTGATTGGGTTTTTGATAAGAATCTGCCATGATATTATTTACAGAAACTAAAACAATTTAACATTGTGCTATCACGATAATAAAAGCATTACAATAACTTTAAAATTATACATGTGCACCAAACTGAGGGGAAGTTTAAACGTCAAAGCCGGGTTTGCATTAAGGTGGCAATGCCACCTACGATAGTTGTATTTCATGATGTGTTTTTCTTAATTAAAAAATAAAAAAGCTTTTTTAGGCCTAATTCAAACCTAAAAATCAAGCAAAATTATATATTTTGGGATAAAACTTGTCTTTTAAAAATATGTTTATAAAACCTCACCCAAAACACAAGTTTTCCAAAATTTGAAAGACGAACTTAACAAAAACATAAACAAGATGTAAATAGAAGGCGAGATGTTGAAGACTTAATAGCCAAGCATTTGAACACCAGCATTAGAACACAAGCATTAGAAGCCGCGCATTTGAACGCCAAGCGTTTGACCGCCGGAGTACACATTGCATTTAAAAGAGGCATTAAAATTCCTTGCCAAAGTTGTATAAACTTTCCAAAATAAAAAAAATCACAGAATATATAAATGCAAGTAAATTTGCGTTTGTGCACTTCCACTATTACACCACCACAACGTTTACTGAAATTTTACATAAAAATATTACATGTTATTGATGGTCCCGCATCTGAACATAATCACAGGTGAGAAAAGGGAGGCAGGGGCAGGGTAGGGTCCGGTCCACCTTATGTGAGAACGCTCCCGGCAACTAGGTAGGTTGGGTACCCGGACCCCCTAGCTTTTTAGGGGAAGTCGACCCGGGGTGCGAAATTTTGAAATTCAAAGGGGGTCAAGTGGGGTCCCGTGTCCAAAGCAAAACAGTTTTAAACCATAATAACTTTAATATTTGTTATTTTTATAGGATAATATTATATTTTATTGATTAAAAAGCCATATTCTGGTATAAAAAGGTGTAACAAACATAAATATGGGTTAAAAATTCACGTTTTTGGAAGAAAATTCAGTATAAAAAAGTACCTAAAATTTTCCCAAGGGGGAGGGGGGGTCAGATTTCAAATTTTAGAGGGGGTCAGGGGTAAAAAATTCGGGGGGAGGATGCTAGATTTTCGTCTAGAGGGGGTTCCGAAATTTCGAGGTTAGGTGGGTGGACTATACCCCCCTTCTCACATATGGGGTCCAACCCCCTAGACAAAAATTTTGCCCCTCCAAGACAAAAATCTAGGGGAGTCCCCTTCCTACTCTTTAAATTTCCCAATTTTTTACCCGTGACCCCCTCTAGAATTTAAAATCTGCCCCTCCCCACTTGGGAAAATTTCAGGTACTTTTTTATACTAAATTTTCTACAATTTTTAACACAAATTCATGTTTTTGCACCCTTTTTATACAGGAATATCGCATTTTATTCAATAAAATGTAGAATTCTCCTATAAAAAGAACGATTACTAAAGTGCAGACCTGTGCACTGCCCCCCCCCCCCGGGTCAAAACGGGGGGGGGGAGGTTCAAATTGGGGGGGCACGGGGGGCAACTTTTTTGAAACGGGGGGTGGCAAGCAGTGGGGAAAGGAAAAAAAAGAGAAAAAAAGGAGAAAAAAAGAGAAAAAAAGAAGGGAAAAGGGAAAAAAGGGACAAAAAAAAAACGGAAATAAGGTAAAAATAGGTCTAAAATGGCTTAAAATACATTGAGATAGGCTAAAAACTGCAAAAAGTTCGCGATGATGGCGTCATCATAGGTCAAAAATGGCGTCATATTTTAGGGTACTTTTTCATTTTTTGGCGGGGGGGGGGGGCAATAAAACGTGGGGGGGCAAATGCTCCAATAAAACGGGGGGCATTTTCAGACCGTGCACAGGTCTGTAAAGTGCAGACCTGTGCACTGCCCCCGGGGTTTAAACGGCGGGGGGGGGGGCAAGGGCAATTCCAAAACAGGGGAGACGGGGGGGGGCAACTTTTTTAAAACGAAGGGGCAATAAAACGGGGACAAGCAGGGGGGAAGAAAAAAAAGAGAAAAAAAGAAGGGAAAAAAGAAAAGGGACAAAAAAAAGCTAATAAGGTAAAAATAAGGTAAAAATAGGTCTGAAATGGCTTAAAATACATTGAAAAAGGCTAAAAACTGCAAAAAAATTGCGATGATGGCGTCATCATAGGTCAAAAATGGCGACATAATTTTAGGGTACTTTTTCATTTTTGGCGGGGGGCAATAAAACGGGGGACAAATCCTCCAATAAAACGGGGGGGGGGGGCATTTCCAGACCGTGCAGAGGTCTAAAAGTGATTATGGTGTAAAACTATTTTGCGCCGGACACCGGACCCCACCTGACCCCCTCTAGATTTCAAAATTTTACACAAGAACAACCTTTCTAAAAAGCTAGGGGGTCTCGACCACCCCCCCAGGATCCCCCTTCCAGAATTCAAACTACGATTTACTACGGGTAACAAACAACCCCACCCCTAGTGGCGTGCCCAGGATTTTATTTCAGAGGGGGGCGCTCTGGGGGGGGGGCTAAATACTAACCCTGAAAGGGGTTTGGGGGCGGCCCCATAGATAAACACGGTCAAAAAGCTAGGGAGGGGTGTTTACCCCAGGTAAATGACATTTTAAAATCTGGGAGGAGGGTTCTAGAGGGCGTCGAACTCCCCTAGCTTTCTAGAGGGGGTCGACCCGGGGTGAAAGATTTTGAAACCTAGAGGGGGGTCAATTGGGGTCCAATTTTCAAAGCAAAATACTTTTAAACCATTAAAGGTTTAATAATATAGTTTTGTTTATAAGATAATATTACATTTTATTGAATAAAAAGCGATATTAAAGTATAAAAAGGGTGTAAAAACATGAATTTGTGTTGAAAATTCACGTTTTTGAAAGAAAATTTTAGTATAAAAAAGTATCTACATTTTCTCAAGAGGGGATGGGGGGTCAGATTTCAAACTCTAGAGGGGGGTCAGGAGTAAAAAATTCTAAAATTTGGGGGGAGGGTCCCCCCTGGATTTTTTCTGGGGCGGCCATATTTTGAGGCTAGGGGGGGGGGTAAAAGCCTTTCAGCGAGGTCAAGGGAAAAAGCCCCCTTTTAGGGGGGTCCGGGGGGCAGAATGCCTCCCAGGGGAGAAAATTTTTAATTTAAGGCGCTAAAATAGACTTGAAATTTTAATTACAGATGATTAATTATTACAAATTTTAAGGTTTTTTATACAGTCATACATTTAAAATTTTATTCATACATCTATACATTTAAAACATGTGTTTAAAATGTTAATAAAAGGATAATACGGTTTATAGTAGTTTTATTACATGTATGCTTTAACTACTCAACGGGATAATCGATTTGAAATCAAAAAACTAAGATAAATTGTCAATTTAAACTACCTGCGTAGGGGGGAAATTTTGGTTTTTTGACTATTAATATGCTTTTAGAAGGAAAGTTTCTGTATTAATATTAAAGAAAAAAGTTTTTCTTTCCCAAAATTTAAAAAAAACGTAAGGGTTCCCATCCCCCTTATGAAAAAATCCGACTTTGCCATTTTTCCCAAAATATACAATTTAAAAGGTATACATTTGAACTTTGAACTTATGCCTAAGTTTATTTCAAAGCCATGAACATCCCATCCCAGTCTATGAACAGAAAACTACTCTATTCATATCAGTGGCGTGGCGTGCCCAGCATAGGTGGGCAGGAGGAGTGAGGAGGGGTTATACCTTTCCAAAAATCCCGATTATAGCCGACACCCTCTAAATTTTGAGGGTATTCCAGAAACACTCCCCCTAAAATTTGGGGGGTTCCAATACTAAAAACGCTAAAACTAGGGTATTTGAGGTATACCCCAAAAAAATTTTGGAACACCCCCCCCTCAAATTTTTGGGGGTCGGGTATACCCCTTAAATCTGGGAGGCTGCCCACCTGTGGTACCCAGAGTTTCATTTGGAAGGGGGAGGTCTGTGGGGGGCTAAATCTAACCCTGGAGGCAGGGACGTACCCAGGAGGGGGGGCGGGGGTGGCTGCCGCCCCCCCCCTGAAACGGTCGGACAGAGGGAAAAATAAGGATAGTGGTTGGGCGGGGGGGGGGCCGCCCCCCCTACCGAAATAGTCGCCAGATGGGTTTTCAGAGGCTAAAAATTCAAAATTTTCTAGCCCCTCGCTAATCGCTTGGCGCCAAACCATAAAATAATTTTAGTACCCCAATTGAGCCCCAAAAACCAAAAATTTTACCCGCTTCGCTTTGCTCAGCGGTAACTTTCAATAGTATACATACACATTTCGCTATTTATCTTGCCTAATGCTAATGTTATTTCATAGTTAGTACAATATTTTTTATAAGTAATAAGTACTAAACAGAAAGCAAAACAAACAATCATATTGGTTGATTCATTCACCTCCCCCCTCCTAAATTTTCAAACCGCCTATAACATTGGCTGGGATTTTTTTCATATAGGTATGTCATATAGGGTTTGAAAGGTCTCTTAATTCCTTTTTTTGTGAAATCCAGGCTCTGTCAATGTGTGCTAATGTAATTTTAAATAAGAAAACATGTTTTTATTGCTAAAAACATTAGATAATAGGTTATTAGGCAAAAAACAGTGTTTTATACAACTTTATCTACGTTTATCCCTGGTTTTTTAAGGTTTTCAAAAATAAAGGGGGGCTCCGCCCCCCCCCCCCAAAAAAAAATATTTTTTTGTACTACAATCCGCCTCCTCTAAATTGAAACTCTGGGTACGTCCCTGCTTGAAGGAGGATCTAGGGGGCTGGGTTTCATTTTTCTGGGGGGCGGCTGTCTGGGAGGGCTAAATCTAACCCTGAAACCCTGGGGGTCTAGGGGGCAGTAGCTAGGGACCGACTAGATTGGGATTTCCAGATCCAGTTGGATGGAAATGGAATTGAAAGTTGATCCAGTTGGATCAAATATTTTACCAGACCGGATCTGGTGAATTGTAGTTTAATTATATTTGTAAATTTTTTTGTGAAATAACTCTAACTAATTAATAATACTGGTATTTTAACCTAAAATAGATCAAATAAATAAATAAAATACACAATATTATAAAATGTTTTGTTACTATACTGTTGGGTCTTCAAACTCTTATTTAGAATCTCATCTTACTTTATTTTGTCATTTAATCTTGTTTGGGGGAGATGCGATTCATCAGTATCTATTGTCTTAAAATAATGAAAATATGATGGGCTTAGGCTATTATAAAATATAATTAAACTTTATGCGTTTTTTAAAGCTAACTAACAAACAACTAACAAGTTTTTGTTAAAATATTAATAGGTCTTAATATTATAAATAAACCCTTCTGAATTTTTTTAATAATAACAAACAACTAACATTAACTAACAATTGTATGGTCTTTGTAAGCTTATAACAATAAATTGTATAATATTATGCAAATATTAGTTATATAGCATGGAAGATGGCCCCTGTAGCCTTTCTTAACCCCCCCCCCCGTTAAAAGTTGTCATTTTTTTATTTTATAAGTCCCAAATGGACACTTTTTTGATTAAAAACTACCTTAAATATTTTGTAAAATATGGCATTAAAAAGCGTTTAAAATAAAAATGTAAAAATGTGTTAAATAATGTTAAAACATTTATTTAACATTGGTTTTGTTTTTAAAGGGGTTATTTCCCCTCGCTTTTCGCCTTGCAGTCAGTTGTGTAGCCGTGTTGTCAATCAGCTGTCTTGAGCCATTATGTCAAAAACTCAAGGCTGTTGTGTGCACCTTTACCATTGCAATCACCCACGCACGCTCTCAAATCCCGGGATGTGTCACATGTTATAAAAATCCAAAGGCAGATTGCGCTCTTCCCCATGTCTGGGTGGGTGTGAATTAGAATTAGATTGGAATCTAATTACATCACCATTAGAAGGCTGCGCACTTAAACGCTTAGCATTAGACCGCCGCAGTATTGCATATAAATTTTATGCAAATTTCTCTATTTTCCGCCACCTACAGAGAATTATATCAACACAGCACTACAACAATATAAACTCCCCAAAAACTATTGTGAACTTTCGGCCACAACGTCAAGGTGTGTGCATTATTTTAGTCCCAAAATTTTGCTTGTGACAAAAAAGAAGCATTGAATTTTTCTTTTAATTTTTAGGGTTTGCTTAAGCTTAGGAAAAAGCGTTTATCTTTAAAAAAAACATTAAATATAAATTTATCATGAAAATTAACTTGATTTTTAGGTTTTGCTTAGGTTAGGAGCAACAGGTTTAAATCATTAAAGAACCAAACAAACTATTCACTAAATTTTTTTCTTTAATTTTAGGTTTTGCTTAGGCTTACAAAAAAATTAGATTTTTGACTGATCGTTTATTGCCAAAACAACATTGCTTTGTTAAATATTTTCTTGAAAACATTTTTTTATATTTTATTGAGTTTTTTTTATTCTTGGGGGGGAGTTTATACCATACATGGGCGCGGGGGGTTGGGGGGGTTAACCCTTTCAAATTCTGAGAAAGGGATTTGACCCCCCACTCAGAAGTGGGGGGAAAAGGTTAACCCCCTCCCTCCAATTTTGGAAAAATGAAGAAAAAATGACTTCTAAAATGTCTTTAAAATGACTTCTAACTGCCTAAAACTTAAGTTTAGAGGTCAAAATGAATAGCTTTTAATGAATAGGTTTTAAGCAATAAAAAGCTCAAAATTGCAATAAAAAGTTTTTTACCTAAAATTAGCGTTTTTTACCTATTTTTTCCTTTAAAATTAAAAAACGATATGGGTAAAATCTAAAATGCACTCCAGAAAAAAAACGATATGGGTGTTTTGCGTTTCTCGGATTTTAAACCCACCCCCCTAATTTGGGGTTTAACCCCCTCCCACTCAGGACCAACTTGCCCATGTATGGTTTATACTACATTGGTGGGTGTGCGGAAATTAGAACTCCAGCACTCCAGCACTTCAAGCCACGCATTTGACCGCCAGCATTAGAATGCAGCGTACTTGAACGCCAAGCATTAGCAGGATTGAGTATAAATATTATGCAAATTTCTGTTTTCCGCCACATACAGAGAGTTATAACACAACACTAGGACAATATAAAATCCCCAAAACTATTATTGTGAACTCCCCGAAATAACGTAGAGAGACGTGTCCATCATCCTAGTTGCAAAATTTTGCTCGTGACAAAAAAAGCATTAAATTTTTCATTTAATTTTTAGGTTTTGCTTAGGCTTGGGAAAAACGTTTATCTAAAAACAAACCATTAAATATAAATTGATCATGAAAATTTAGCTTGATTTTTAGGTTTTGCTTAGGTAATTGTAATTGTTTATATACACAAACAACATATAATACTTGGAATTCAAGAATAAAATAAATAAATACAAACGTTTCAAGGAATTGTACATAAAATATTTAAATACAAGTAAAAGTTGAATCAAGAGAAAATATCAAGACAAAGTATTTTTTTTTTATTTTAAAGGTTTATTCATAAAGAATAAAAACAGATAATAGCAAATATAACACAATTATAATATCAATATAGTATCACTACAATACATATATCATACAACATATTACAAAAACAAAACACCATACGAAATAATTGTTTATCACAGGTTTCGTGTACAATATGGAATGTACACATTAGAATGTGTTAATATTTGCCAAACTTTTTTTGAATAATGAAAAAAAAAACCTTTTTTTTATTTCGTATTTTTTTAAAAATTAATTTTGTATTTAATTATTGTTAGTAGGGTAAAACAGGGCTAAACGTTATTTATCACCAATTTTTCCATTTAAGTAACCGTTCATCTTTTGATTTTGTTAATTTAATTGCAGTATTTATTGTTTTGATTTTTGTTTTTACAAAATTTTTAAAGGCACAAAAATCTGGATTTGTTTCTTCAGTTTTTTGAATATGAATAAAATATTTTAGCCAGAGAGCATATTCTTGCCATTTTCTAACTATTTCGTTGTCACTATTTTGTAAAAATAAGCAATTTTCTATAGAAATAGTAAATGTTATCTCTTCTTTTAATCTGAAATATTCCGAGGCCTTTATCCAAATTTCATTCAAATATGGACATTTTAAAAAATAATGTTCGAGGTTGTCTATTGATGGTACATTTTTACAGAAGATACAGAATGGAGAATTTACTATTTTATATTTATAGAGCCACTTCCTGCAGCTTATTACTCTGTGTAAGATTTTAAATTGTAGAACTTGAAGTTTTGTTTCTGAGGTTATTGTTCTTATATTAATAAAGTTTTCTGTCCAGAAGGCCCATTGTTGTTTCCCGATTATTTCATTCCAGTGTTTAATTGATGCTGGGTCTTCTATTTGTTTCATAATAAACAATTTTTTTATTTCTTTATATGTATTTAACTCTTTCCATTCTGTTAGGGGGTATCTTTCTTGAGTTATTCCAGATTTAAGAATGTCTCCCCACACGCGATTGACTACTACTTTAATTTGGTTATAATGTATTTGATTGAATTTTTTAAAATTGTATATTTTTTCAACTATTGGAAATGGCTTCCAATTTCGTTTTTCATCGAGAAAATTTTTTATTTGGTCACAATTTTTTGTTACTAGCTCATGATGATAAACTGTTTTATTGTCTATCAGTATATACTTATTATTGTTTATTTTTTCGTCTATAATGGCTTCCCAGCAGTATAATTTGACAATTCTTCTATCGCTAACTTCTTGATATGCTTTTAAAGCATCAATATAATAATTATCTATGCCGTTCCACTTAACTGGAAGACTTTTGAAATTGTAAGTGCAATCAAGTAAATATTCCAATCCACCGACTTTTTTTAGCTTATGACAAATAAAAGCGCACCATTTTGCTGAAGGATTTTTTGTAATTCTTCCTAACATTTTAATTTTAAACGTTTTATTTATTGTTTCTATGCATGGCATTTTTAGTCCATAATTTTTATAATCCTGAATCATTACAGTACGTTTTATTTTCGGTAGCTTAAAATTCCAAGTGTAATTCGTTATAAATTTTTTAATTTGATTTAAGGTTTTTTTGTCTACATACAAGTTGATTAATGGATAAACTTGCTGAGACAACCCAGAGTTTTTAGTACTAGATACGCCCATTAAGTTGGACCTCTAGTGTGCCAAGAACTTAGGGATGTTTGTATTTTCTCCAATTTATCAACAAAATTTAATTTAATCATATTTTCTTTATTATGGTCGAAATTTATTCCCAAAATTTTTATAGGCTTAGTTACCACATTAAATTTATCAACTCTTGTGTTGTTTAAGGTTTTAAGTTTACCTATTCCGGTACATTGTGTTTTATCTGTGTTTAGTTTTAATCCTGAAAATCTTCCAAAATTAGTTATTGTTTTTCTAAGTTTTTTGACGGATTTTTCATTTGTCAAAAAAGTGTTGTATCTCCGAATTCACATTTTATACTCATGTGCTAATGTTTTTATACCTTCAATTTCGGGGTCGTTTCTGATTTCAATAGACAACAATTCTATTCCTAGTATAAACAAATACGGACTTACTGGATCTCCTTGGCGTACACCACGTTCGAGCGGGAAATATTGAGTTGTATATCCATTATTAAGACGCTAGAGCATCAGTGTACAAAAGTTTAATATATCTATAAATTCTTGTATTCCTAGCATCCATTGTTTTAATAAATAATCCCATTTTTCAATCTTTTTCATTAAAACTATAGCCTTCTAGTTTTTTCGTCCCCCTTCCATTCGATATTTTCTATATTTCCCTATATATCTTCCTTTAATAAATCCGCTTGTCTTCATGTTGTTTAGGTATATTTTCTTAAGTCTGTTTGCTAGCTTTGCTAATTATTTTTTCTCTTTTTTTTAATTTTTTTATTTTTTAAAATGAATTATTAAATAAATATGCAATAGCAACCAATAACCAATTAACAGAAGATATAAAAAATGTTATAATCTCTAATGATGCTATAAGTTTAAATCAATGCCAAAAAATAAAACCCTGGGCACTGATGGACTTACAACAGAATTTTACTTGAAATATTGGGACGAAATATCAGGACACTTCTTTGAAGCACTAGAAGAATCTACGTTGGATACTAAACAACTCACAAAAGAACAATGGAGAGGAATTCTTAAACTACTTCCTAAGTCATTTCGTAATCTACTAGTTATCCCAAGTTGGAGACCATTAACACTTTTAAATGTAGACTACAAAATAATTAGCAAAGCTCTAGCAAACAGACTTAAGAAAATTATACCTAAACTAATTCATGAAGATCAAGCCGGATTTATTAAAGGAAGATATATAGGTGAACATATCAGACAAATTATCGATCTTATGGAATGGGCGGACGAAACACAACTAGAAGGCTATATGCTTTCTCTTGACATTGAAAAGGCATTTGACACACTGAATTGGGATTATTTATTTAAAACAATGGCATGCTATGGAATTCCACAAGAATTTATAGCATATATTAAACTTTTGTACACTGATGCTTCTACCGCCGTCCTTAATAATGGATATACAACTCAATATTTCCCGCTCGAACGTGGTGTACGCCAAGGAGATCCAGTAAGTCCGTATTTGTTTATACTAGGAATAGAATTGTTGTCTATTGAAATCAGAAACGACCCCGAAATTGAAGGTATAAAAACATTAGCACATGAGTATAAAATGCTGCAATTCGCCGACGATACAACACTTTTTTTGACAAATGAAAAATCCGTCAAAAAAGCTAGAAAAACAATAACTAATTTTGGAAGATTTTCAGGATTAAAACTAAACACAGATAAAACACAATGTACCGGAATAGGTAAACTTAAAACCTTAAACAACACAAGAGTTGATAAATTTAATGTGGTAACTAAGCCTATAAAAATTTTGGGAATAAATTTCGACCATAATAAAAAAAATATGATTAAATTAAATTTTGTTGATAAATTGGAGAAAATACAAACATCCCTAAGTTCTTGGCACACTAGAGGTCTAACTTTAATTGGGCGTATTCAAGTACTAAAAACTCTTGGGTTGTCTCAGCTAGTTTATCCATTAATCAACTTGTATGTAGACAAAAAAACCTTAAATCAAATTAAAAAATTTATAACGAATTACACTTGGAATTTTAAGCTACCGAAAATAAAACGTACTGTATTGATTCAGGATTATAAAAATTATGGACTAAAAATGCCATGCATAGAAACAATAAATAAAACGTTTAAAATTAAAATGTTAGGAAGAATTACAGAAAATCCTTCAGCAAAATGGTGCGCTTTTATTTGTCATAAGCTAAAAAAAGTCGGTGGATTGGAATATTTACTTGATTGCACTTACAATTTCAAAAGTCTTCCAGTTAAGTGGAACGGCATAGATAATTATTATATTGATGCTTTAAAAGCATATCAAGAAGTTAGCGATAGAAGAATTGTCAAATTATACTGCTGGGAAGCCATTATAGACGAAAAAATAAACAATAATAAGTATATACTGATAGACAATAAAACAGTTTATCATCATGAGCTAGTAACAAAAAATTGTGACCAGATAAAAAATTTTCTCGATGAAAAACGAAATTGGAAGCCATTTCCAATAGTTGAAAAAATATACAATTTTAAAAAATTCAATCAAATACATTATAACCAAATTAAAGTAGTAGTCAATCGCGTGTGGGGAGACATTCTTAAATCTGGAATAACTCAAGAAAGATACCCCCTAACAGAATGGAAAGAGTTAAATACATATAAAGAAATAAAAAAATTCTTTATTATGAACCAAATAGAAGACCCAGCATCAATTAAACACTGGAATGAAATAATCGGGAAACAACAATGGGCCTTCTGGACAGAAAACTTTATTAATATAAGAACAATAACCTCAGAAACAAAACTTCAAGTTCTACAATTTAAAATCTTACACAGAGTAATAAGTTGCAGGAAGTGGCTCTATAAATATAAAATAGTAAATTCTCCATTCTGTATCTTCTGTAAAAATGTACCATCAATAGACAACCTCGAACATTATTTTTTAAAATGTCCATATTTGAATGAAATTTGGATAAAGGCCTCGGAATATTTCAGATTAAAAGAAGAGATAACATTTACTATTTCTATAGAAAATTGCTTATTTTTACAAAATAGTGACAACGAAATAGTTAGGAAATGGCAAGAATATGCTCTCTGGCTAAAATATTTTATTCATATTCAAAAAACTGAAGAAACAATTCCAGATTTTTGTGCCTTTAAAAATTTTGTAAAAACAAAAATCAAAACAATAAATACTGCAATTAAATTAACAAAATCAAAAGATGAACGGTTACTTAAATGGAAAAATTGGTGATAAATAACGTTTAGCCCTGTTTTACCCTACTAACAATAATTAAATACAAAATTAATTTTTAAAAAAATAGGAAATAAAAAAAAGGGTTTTTTTTTCATTATTCAAAAAAAGTTTGGCAAATATTAACACATTCTAATGTGTACATTCCATATTGTACACGAAACCTGTGATAAACAATTATTTCGTATGGTGTTTTGTTTTTGTAATATGTTGTATGATATATGTATTGTAGTGATACTGTATTGATATTATAATTGTGTTATATTTGCTATTATCTGTTTTTATTCTTTATGAATAAACCTTTAAAATAAAAAAACTGCAAGGCGAAAAGCGAGGAAATAACCCCTTTAAAAACAAAACCAATGT